>PVJO010001753.1:0-121456 GCA_004026905.1 Hystrix cristata
TGGGCTCGTTGGCAACCCACTCGGGTCCCCTCCTGTCTCTCAGGAGCTCTCTTTCTCTCTCCCAATAAAATTCCTACTCTTAACCTCCTTTGTTCCTTAGAATTCATTCTTCGACTTCGGGGAACACGAACTCAGCGTAACCGACATCTAGCAGGTTGGGAGTTATATTTTTTCCCCTATATCACTGGGATAGGGCCCACTGAGCAAAGGCCTGGGCTTTCTCAGTACTGGGGACCCTGACATCGCCCACCTCCCCTCCGCCGGGCTACACTCAGGGCTGGGCTGGAATGGCCCGGTGTGCGTGGGTGCTGGGGTCTAACTAACAAGGGAAGGTGTGGGAGGTCTGTGTCCCTGGGCCCACCTAGCGGGCCGGAACGTGGGAAAGGGGGAGAGGGGTGGAGAGGGGTGGAGAGGGTCAGCGAGCAAAGCCTACACGCGGGGAAGGCCGGGAGGCCTGTCCAGGGGCCGACGGAGGAAAGGCGTTAGCTACCTGCCGCACACTCAGGCCCCGGCTCCCGCTCCGGTTCCGGCTCCGGGTGCAGTTTAAATCCAGGTTCAGGGACCCGTCACACCGCCCGCCTGGACCCACTGCAGGCCCCGCCCCGCGCGGCAGGGCACGGCCGCCCAGAAGGCTCCGCCTGCGCCGGACGGGGCGCTGTCCACGCTTGCCCAGGCTCGGGCCACGCCCCTCGGGCTCAGGCCACGCCCCCAGAACGCTCCCCGGAACGCCCCCGGAACGCGCGGTCGGGGCTCGTTAGGCTCCCCGGGGAGCATGCACTGCCTTAGCGTCTCTGCGGGGTGCGCGGCGCAAGGCAGGTCCTAAGGCGGTCTTTTGGCAAGGGAAAGAGACGTAGAGAGGGGCAGGAGATTCCCAGGTCACAGAGTGGGATTTCCCTGACTCCGTTGCCATCCTTTAACGCCGTCTCGGCCTCGCTTCTCTCTCATTCTTACCCCCGAGCAACTGATTTTCCAACTTTCCCTTCTGTTTTCCCCAGTTCCTTTAAGGTTTTATATTTTTTATTAAAAGTTCACTTTTTTGTCCTAAGGATATGGAGATCATATATATATATATTTGGAAAACATGAAAAGGATGAACAAAGAAGGGAAAAAAATTACCTGTAATGCTGTCACCCAAAGATAACCATTATTAGTACTGGATATTCGTCTTGCTGGTCCTTTTTCCCTTGCGTCTTTCAAAACATCTTTTAATAAAAATAAAATCATATAGCAGTTTCTATTCCAATGCTTAAAAAAAAAACCGTAGCATTATGAGCTCTATATTATGAACTTTTGTGTCCTGTTACTACAGACAATGTCATCCTCTGCAAAGGAGCATACGAGTCCATTGTAGGGCTTCTGTTGCACCGTTGTTTTTGTTTTGTTTTGGGGTTTTGGTTTTAGTTTTTGGTTTTTCAAGACAGAGTCTCACTACGTAGTCCAGGCTGGCCTTGAACTTGCTATGTAGCCTAAGCTGGCCTCAAACTCAGCATCCTCCTGCCAAGTACAGGGATTACACACATGTCCCCCCCCCCCCCCGTTCCCGGTTGACTGTGGGTGGTCTCCATCGTGTTGCTCTGAAAGGTGCAAAGACGGACATCCAGAACACACCTCACTCCCTCCACCTTCACACGCTGTCCTTCTGATTGAAGAGGTGCGAAAGCCACTAGCTGTGTTTCCTCACTTCCTTTGCAGCTAGAGTTCTGGATGTGAACTGAGTGCTGCCAGTCAGCCAGATGCTAAAGAGAAGAGTGTGGTGGATGGTATTCGCTTGCCCCTTTTGGGCATCAGCTGCAGGATTAGCAGAAACAGAATTTTCAGCAGCGTCATTCCTGTCTCTTTTCCAGTTTTCTGGCTGTGAAATGGCAGCTGTGGCTGTGGCTGCTTGACTCCAGCTACCTGCTCTTTGAATTGTGGCTGCAGGAATGTGTCTTGTGCAAATAGCTCCAGGATGGCCTCAGATGGTAACGAGGTTGGCAGGCCTTATCCATGTTGCTCTGGGGGTCAGTGCTGGTCTTCTGCTGGCCCTTCCGCCAATTATGTGAACCTTCTGTTCCCTGCACAAAATCCCCACCTTGCCACCCATAACCTAAGTCATACAGTTCTTCCTTAAGCTACATCTCTGAGGAACCTTTTCCTGCTATACTATCCTTAGGATGTTCACAGCACTTGCTGCAGAATTTACTCCTTCGCTGAGGCACTATGCTCTGCATCTTGTCACCCTGATGCCCACACTTTCTTTGGGGTTCCCCAATAACCACATCATCCTCTTGCAAGGCATCTTCTGCCTCCCCCATGGCATGTGGACAGGCAACATCCCTTGGACACTTGGCATGGCATTTGGAGTTGATTGACTTAGTGATAAATTGGTCAGTCTATTAGCAGGCACTATCAATGAAACACCTTGGTGAGTTGTGGGTCCATGACAAAGCATGCATGAGCCCCCAAGTAGTCAGACTGCATTGGAAAGCTAGGCATGTCTGAGAGTATGGTGGCAGGCAGGAAATGGCACCTGTGGGGAAAGGTTTTGTTCTGGGAGGGACCACAGAAGACCTGGGGATGTTTACCTTTTAGAACTCAAGAGATGAGTTTGCCCTCCTGTCTCTGAAGGGCACAAACAGCTTCTGTGGGGTTCAGGAAAACAAAGCCAGATTCATGAGGGAAAGTTACAGGGAGGCAGAAGAAAAACTTCCTGGCAAAGCAAGGTGGCAAAGGATGGGAGGGACTGTCTTGAACGGTAGTGAGCCCCTCATCACTGGAGGAGAACAAGGAGACCCAACTATCTGGTAAAATCCTGTAGAGGGGGGAGTATTAGATAAGGACTGGACTACACAAATGTCTTCCGAGCTTATCTGTGCATCAGAATAGCATAAGGAAGTTTTTAAAAATTACAATCTCCTTCTAAATTATTAGATTCAGGTTGGAGTCCAGATTTCCTTTAAGTTCCAGATATACATCTGGTGTGCAACCATATTTGGGAAGCACCAGTCTAAGTAGCCTTTGGAGATTCTATGACTCCATCATGATGTTTCTATGTTGTATGCTTTGCACCTAGGTTCCATCCACAACATCCACCTGGGCACTTCATAAATGGTGGCCAGCATCAGAAGTCCCCAAAACGGCTCTGTTGGGAGGCATTTGTAAAACCATTCAAAAAATTTAAAAATTTAAGAACCTTGCACAGTGCTTCACATTTCTGGTTTGGAGAGAAGGATGACTGTGCGGTGGCTGAGGGGAAAATGCACAAATTAGTTTTGCAGAGGGTTGACTGTTTTTCAGGAATTTTGGAGTTCAACTTTTTAATTAGGGGGATAAAAAGTTCAGCCTCTGTAGTGGAGACTGGGCCTGGAGCCACTGAGTGTTTAGATAAAAGGATGCAAAGGTAAAGGGTGAGATAACACAAGCCAGTCAGGTCATTGTAGAAGGGAAAATCAACCAGGAATGCATTTGGGTGGGGGTGGAGAGTAGGCAAAGAAAAATGATTTCTATTCTTCAGTGTTTTAGAGCCTTATATGTCCAGGAAGTTACTGACACATGTTCCAGCTCTGAGAATAATGAGCAGATCACATAGATTCCAAACAAAAAGTCATGTGAACTGGACTGTTTATTCTACACTGAGTATAATCATTCTCTTCATTTGAACTGAGAATGGAAGGCTGGGTCATGACACTGAGGGATTTGCAGGGAATGGGCATTTAGAAATAAAGATTCATTTAAAAACCAAACCAAAATATACATTTTCTCTCAACTGCTAGATAAAGCTTACACTCTATGAACATGACCAAAGTCTAAATGTCATCAGAGAAAACCAGCCTTAAGTGTTTGCCACAAACTTAGTGCTCTTTCTGCCTGTCTTCCTCTCTTCTCTCCTTCTGCACCCTGTTGTTGTTGTTTTTTGTTCGTTTTTGTTTTTAAGAAAACTAAGATTCAAAAGAGGAATGGGACTTGCCCAAGGTCCCACAAGGGAATAGTCTGCAAGTTCAGACTGCAAGCCATGTTCTTGTCCAGGCACATGAATTAGCACTGGGATGGAAGCAGAGCACATGGACTGATGTGTAGGCATCTGTAAATGTGGATTTCTACTCATGGCCTTGAGAGGCATACAGTTCTAGACTGGAATATCAGGGAACACTGGTGATGGCTTCTCCCTAATCCCAGAATTTCCAGACTTCCTGAAAATGGCTTCCTGCCCTTGACTTCCCAGCACTATATAAGTTTAATTCCCTGTATCAAATCTCTTCCTACTCAAAACATCTATATTGGCTTCTGTTTTTTCAGTGACACCCTGCTAGCACCAATGAGACTGTGAAGATCCAGCTGAGAAAACCAGAGAGGAGAAGGAGGAGAGAAGGAGGAAGAAGAAGAAGAGAAGACGTTTCTAGTTTTCCTTGAACATTTGAAAGCCCTGGCGTTGGTCAGCCTTTTGTTGCTGTGACAAAATACCTGAGATAATTTAAAGGAGGAAAGGTTTATTTTGGCTCATGGTTTCAGAGGTTTCAGTCCATGGTCAGCTGGCTCTGTCTCTTATGCCTGAGGTGAGGCAGAAACATCATGGCAGAAAGGTATGGCAGAGGAAAGCTGCTCGTCTCATGGGAGCCAGGAAGCATGGTGGATCAGGGGATTGGGGATGGAGATATACCCTTCTAAGGCAGGCCCCAGTAACCTAATTCCTCCAATTAGGCCCCAGTTTCTAAAAGCCCATTGAGTTTTGATTGATGAGCTTAGTGCCCTCATGATGCAATCACTTTCCAAAAAGTCCACCCTTGAACACACAAGCCTTTGGGGGACTAAACCATAATATCTCCCCATTTCCTTTTGCTTCACGCCATGTTCATTGATTTTGGTGGGCAGAATAATAACTCCCCAAACTTGCCTACACCCTAATACCTGATACCTATAAGTACATTTCCTTACATGGCAAAGGTGACTTTATAGCTAGTAATCTTCAGAGGGGATAATATTCTACACTGACAGGCCAGCATAATCCCAAGTGTCCTTATTAAAGAGAATCAAGGGTCAGAGAGAGAGAAAGAGAGAGAGAGATGGTAATGGAAGCAGAGGTTGGAATGATGCAGTCACAAGACAAAGAACATAAGCAGCTGGAAAAGGCTAAGGAACCATTTCTCCCTCAGTGTCTCCAAGAGAAACACAGCCCTGCCAACACTTGGATTTCAGTCCAGTGAGACGCTATTTGAAATTATGACCTCCAGAACTATAAAATAATAAATTTGTGCTGTTTTACACCACTGAGTTTGTGATAATTTATTCCAGTAGCAACAAGAAACTAAGGTACCAATTCACTCACTTGGACTCACTTGGCCATTGCAGGCACTTGAGTTTATGTATTTTGACCTATACAGACACATAAACATCGGAATCTACAGAGAAGCAGGGCAGGTGGTCAGCAGTCTCCTGTTGTGCAGAAAGAGCATAGTGATGGTGAGCAACTTTTGTTGTGTTTGTCTAGCATCGTTCTTTATTTCTGAAAATAGTACTCCATTCCTCCCACCTTTAGCCCAGTCTTATTTTTGAGTGAGAACTTCCCCTTATAGAATTCTTCGTATTGGGGCTGGGGATTTAGCTCAGTGGTTAGAGTGCTTGCCTTGCAAGCTCAAGGCCCTGAGTTCGATCCCCAGCACCAAAACAACAACAAAAAACACCAAAAGAATCCTTCATATTATTGGAAACTTACATGTTAAAGTTTGCTAAATATGTGGCTTATATCCTGCTGAAAGCAGACAGATGTGACAAAGTCCAGAAGGACACAGGGGCCAATGGTGATGGAGGAGGCAAGGACCAGATCATGTAGAGCTTTGAAGACCATGTAAGAGCTCTAACTCATGCACTTGGCACCCTGGATAAATCTAACATGGTTCCACCTGGAAGAGCTCAGGGGACAGATGGGGGTCGGGGGAGCTGACCCAAACCAGACTAACACAAAAAACTGTGAGACACCAGCTGCTAGAGATTAGCACCAAGCTGCACGGAAGCAAAGGAAGGAGCCCTGGGTTCCTCCCTGCACTCCTTGAGAGAAATACCCTTTCAGCAGATCCACTTATCAGTCAGAATCAGTTCAGACATATGTAATTAAGCAGTGGTTCTCAGCTGTGGCTGCACGTTAGCCTCCCCTGGAGATCTTTTAAAAAAGGGTGCCTAAGCCACACTCCACATCAATAGGGATCCTGGGTATCGATCCTGATGTCTGGTTTTGTTGTTCCTGTTTTGTTTTTAAGCTTCTCTGTAGATTCCAATGTATGGCCAGGTTTGAGAACTACTGACATAAGAGAAAACTCCAAGTCAAAGTGGTTTAAACAAGACAGAAGTGTATTTTTGTCTCACTTAGAAGTCCACTGATGGGTGTCCAGGTTGGGGTGGGTCTCTGCTCCACCTCCATTTCGAGAGCAGAGGCCCCTATTGCAGAATTTGGAGGAAGGAGGGGAGTTTGACGCCACCCAGTTTGTAATTTGAAAGGATCATTCTGATTGTAGTGTAGGTCTCTTCTAGTTTCCTAGGAGGAAGTAGGATTCCAAGTTATGGCACCATGAGCAGCAGGTGTTGGTAATTACTAATGCTGGCAGCTGATGGGCACAGAGGGGTTCATTATGTGCCTCTCTATTTCTGTGTATTTTTAAACTTGTTCGCAAGAAAGTTAAGAACAGATTATGTTACCAAATGAGGGGAATATATCTTCCTGGTTTAGAGACTTTGTATGGATGGAGCTGTGCACTTTTATGACTCTCATGATTGGTCCCTAGGGGTCCTTGTTATCTAAATCCGAAGTTAATTATTGGATAGCAGTACCAAATTGGGAGGGGTGATGCAAAGAGCAGGAAGTTGGGTGTCAGAGCCTGGGATCTAGTCCCCACTTAGCCTCTCTGGGTGACCTTGGGCAATCTCCTCCCTCTCAGCTTTGGTCTTGTAAAGGGAGAGGAATACAGTGAGGGCCACAGGAGGCCCAGCCCCCTCTAACTTGATACTGCCATTAAATAATGTTTGTTGTTAGCAGAGACCTGGCACCCACAATTTGGATACTGAATGTGTTCTGTTAGTGAAACCCAGGCGATTGACTTTCCCACCCTGTTATCACGGCTGGTTACAAGCCATTAGGAGGCACTGGTTGAAGTTCAAAGTGTTGGCAGGGACCCAGTGTATCTTCACACATTTGATGATTGAGTGAGCTTGAAATGCTGCCCCGCTGCTAATGACAGGCAGTGCGGATTTGCCAAGGAACACACTAGGGCCCCTTGGATGCGGAGGGTTGACGTGGAGGGGACCAGAGGAGGGGAACAGAAGTGAGTAGAAGCTTGGGATGTGCTTGCCTTCCATCATGTCTCTAGCTAGTTCCCTCTGGCTCAAAGACTGTCCTCAGCGCAGCCCCTCCCCAGGCCCACCAGTCCCCACATGAGCAAGCATCTGCCATCCACCATTCCTCCTTCGCTCAGCTCCTGTCACCAATGACCTGCCTAGACCAGGCCCTGTGCCAGGTCCTAGCAGGGCAGAGACGAAGCAGACACTGTCCCCATCCTCAGGTGGCTCACGGACTGGAGAGGCAGACAGACACAGCAACTGGCAAGTTTCTCCCCTACCGTGCAGAAAACCCAGTTGTGCCAAGAGAGCAGACAAACAGGAAATGGGAACAAGCAACAAAACAAAACCTGGGGAGGGGAAGCTCCCTGGGAGAGGTGAGGCTGCAGCCAAGTGCAGAATGCCACAGTGGGGAAGAAATGGCATTTCTGCAAGACAGAGCTGCAGGTGCAGGAGGCCAGAGGTGGGCAGAGCTTGGGGCTTGGGCATGGTGCGCACCTTCTTCTGGCTGCACGCTGTGGTGTGACAGCAGAGTGGGGAGCGGGCAGAGAGCCCAGGCAGGCGCAGTAAGGGAGACAGATCACAAAGGCCTGATATAGTCAGCTAAGGAGTCTGGACATTGCCCTAGGAGGCACAGAGGGACGCTAAGACAGCAGAGTGACTTGGTTAGATGACCACCACTTAGTTTCCTTGGATCCCACAGCTGAGGGAGAGAGGGTTATGTTCATCTCTGAATAACAGCGATCCCAATAACAACAGCTTACTTCAGATGATAGCTGATTTCTCTAAATAAGTAAAAGAAGCCCAGAGGGAAGCAGTCGAGGGAAGTATTCCAGTGATTCTCAAGAGCATGCACCCTTTCCAATTCAACATTTGGTCATCCCTAGCAGTGGGCACTGTCTCTGTAATCCAAAATGACAGCCACCACACCCGTATTCAGGTGGCAGGCTGCAGGGAGGGGTGGAGAAGGCAAGAAGGCAAAGTATGCTTTAAAGGAAGAGTCCTCAAACACTCCTACTCGTATGCTGTTGGCCAGGACATTGTACAAGCCACTGCGAGGAAGGTTGGGAAATACAGTCTTTATTTTGGGTGACCAAAATATCGGGACTTCCATTTTGATGGCTCAGCTGGAAGACCAACACTGAGTTTGTCTTAGAAAACTAATTAGGAAATTCTTCACAGACTCTCAGCTCTGCTGCTAGAAATGGCTCCATTCCCAGCTGCACCCCCTAGTTCTTCCTCAAGCTGGGCTTGGTTCAGATGTCACAGAGTAGAAGAGGATTCTTTGAAGCCTGTGTCATAACTAAGAGTGCTGCAGCCTGTGCAGGGGCCCAGCCGTGGGCCCAGCCGTGCACCCAGCTGTAATATCTGAAAGACTATCAGAACATCTGTCTCTGACTGGTCAGTCAGCAGACAGCCTGGTCCTTGTGTCCTCCATGCTGAGTAAGGCGTGGTCCTTTCAATGCCATTCATGCCATGCGCAAGTTTGGGGCTCCCACGGCAGAGGCTGGAAAACCAGAGTGGAAGTGGGCACCAGGGGACAAGCCATCAGCTGCTTGTAAACTGGAAGGCAAGTGTTCCGTGTTAAGGAACTCATGTGACTGTCCTGTGGTTTTCCGGCTGAAGTAAATCCTGCCCTGTCTTTCATGACTTGGGCCAAGGGGACTCGTCACAGTGATGGGAAGAATATGAATTAGCAGTAAGATTCTCCTGTTTTGTTTTGTTTTGTTTTGTTTTTTGGTGCCAGGGATTGAACTCAGGGCCTTGCTCTTGGTAGGCGAGCACTCCAACCACTGAGTTAAATCCCCCGCTGATTCCCCTGATTTTACTCCAGAGAAAAATGAGTCCCAGGGAAGGGCCAGGTCCCGCCCCTAACCAGGCAGAGAGATCTTGCAGGGCAGGGTAGAGACAATCCCCAAGGAGCCAGAGCACCCGAGGCCTTGGAGGTGCAATTACTGCCTGCTGGGGACAGATCAGTGCCTTTAATAGACATGTTTATTTAACAGGCTTCCCAACTCTCAACACCCAGAGGGAAAGAAAAGATCACTCAATCTTGTTTTCCAGCAAAAGGAAAACCAAAGAGGAGGGGTTAATGAGAGAGCAGAACCATCCTGCAGCTGATTGAGGCTGATGTCTCAGATTGCATCCCAGGAAAACCCACTTGAATGACAGAGAGGGCAAAGATGCTGCATGCTGAATGGGGCTGTAAACTCACCAACTCATCCGAACCCGCTTTATCATCATCTTCTTAGAAACATTATCACCATTCTCCACTTCACAAGGTACAGGTAGGGAGAGAGCATCCCTCTCCCAAGTGTACAGACTTGGGCCCCACGAGCCCTGAGCCTGGCCCTGTTTCCTCTCGCGATTTCTGCTCTCTGGGCTACCTTCCTTCTCCTGGGAGCAGGACAGAATCAGTGCCACTGAGCACAGAAAAGGAAAGCAATTCTTTTCCCAAACTCAAGGCCACCCCTTCAGGCAGCCCCGGAGTCCATGGTAAATCAGGTTTCTCCTCTTTACTGTGAGAAACCTAAGGGAAGATTTTAGAATTCTGGTCTGCCTGTCAGAGCAGAATACACATACATGGGTAAAGTCTTGTGCCCATAAGGCCAGCTGGGAACAAGACACCTGCCAAGGTAACCCTGGCCCACACACCTGCTTTATGCTTTGAGGCTGGCTCTGGAAGCCCCCAGACGCAGCCCCAGAGACACAGACTCCTGACTGGACCTGGCTTTATAGCCCCTGGCCTTTGAGAAGCTTGATCTCAGTGTACCCATCTTCTTCACTCAGAAATTTAAGAGAATACAGCAGAAGTCACAGAAAGATGATCCATTTGTCTGGGTTGAAGTCTAATGACAATGCATATTGACCGAGGATGTACTGTGTGCTAAGCACTTTACAGGGATTGTTTCATTTAAGGTTGATCACATCCATGAAGAGGTGACCTACCCAGGAGTTTCATCTTAAAGGAGGACCTGAGATTCAAAAAGGTGCTGGTGGCAGTGGGTCTTGGCTACACACTAGAATCACCCCGGGGGCTTTCATAAGCCACTGATGCCAAGCCCCACCCAGACCAACTGAATGGAGTCTTTGAGGCAGGGACTTGACCATGCATGTGATGCCAAGTGCCCCCCACCCAGGCCCTGTCCTTCTAGGATGCAGCCAGAACTGAGGGGATAGGGCTGCAGGAGGTGCCCAAGGTCACATAGCTAATTGACAGGTGAGTTCTAACTCAGGAGCTCTAACTCCACTTCAGCTCACTTGAACACAGTGGAGACAGGATTGGTGAATATTAGTTTGGTCCAAATGACAATTTGGCTTAAAAGAAAGTAATGGCTTTGGTGTCAAATCCTTTCTCCCCTTAACAACAATGGTTTATGGGGCCTGAAACCTCTAGCATATACAGCTCTGGATCCAGAGATGTTATTTATTCCTTCTCTAAACTTTGCCGACTGCATCAAATGGATGTAACAGTGTTTTAGTTTGCTGTTGCCCACTATAACAAATCACAACTTGCGGTTTAAAACAACGCCAACTATTCTCTTACAGTCTGGAAGTCAGAGGTCTGAAATCAGTTTCCACTGGCCCAACATCAGGGCCTGGGCAGGGCCGTGCTCCCTCCTCCATCTTCAAAGCCAGCAACAGTGTGCAGCTGGAGCATCACACCACCTTCTTCCTCTCTGTCAGCTCTCCCTCGGCTCCCTTTTCTTCAGGACACGTGTGATCAAGGGCCCATGTGGAGAATCCAGGATTACTTTTTCAGATCTTTAACTTACCCATATTTGCAAAGACCTGTTTCCCATCTAAGGTCACATTCGCAGGGTTCAGGGGTCAGGAGTTGAATTTCTTTGAGAACCATTCTGCAGCCTGCCACATATAGTAAACAGGGAGATTACCTCATTCGTGTTTCTGTTCAGGTTCCCGGGCAAAGTGAAACCTGGCTGCAGGCGATCGGACTGAAAACATGTTGTGTAACATTAGTTTAATTCAAATGACAGTTTGGTTTAAAAAATAGAAAAGAATGTGATAGCCAGTCTGCAGATACCTCACAGCGTTCCTCACACCGTGGCACATACAGCACAGCTACACTGTGTGGTTCCTCCTATGCTGTGTTAGGGTCAGTCTGTGTCACCAGCACCATAAGGTAGATGTGACAGTGGCGAGTCATGTCTGAGATGAGGTGATGGAAGACTGAGCCTTGTTTCTCTCTCATCTCTTGCTTTAGGGAAGGACACTTCTGTGTGATCTTCATAGAGGCCTGTGTGGCAAGGAGCTAAGGCCTCCTCGCTGGCTGTCAAACCACCCTGTTTGTGGGGCTCCTCCAGCTCCGAGTTTTCAGATGGCCACAGTCCTGGCCAGCAGCTTGGTCACAACCCCAGGGGTAACCTTTGTAGGGCCGGGGGGAGCAATAGGCAGGGCTAGAATGGAAGGCCGCTCCCCCGGAGAAGAGAGATAGGGCACTTTATTAAGAGCAAAAGCAGGTTGCTGCAGCTCCTGTGGTTAACACTGCCAGCGAGGATGGCAGCCTACGGCCACTTGTGGTTGACGCTGCCAGCGAGAATGACAGCCTGTGGTCACATTTCCTCTCCACTCTGTACCTTGTGAGACTGCTTTTACAGAAGTTAGAAAAAAAGAAAGCTTGGCCCCAGACCCTAGTGGAAAGTCCCCAGAGACCCGTCCCCATGTTCCCTAGAATGAGCCAATTGAACAATCAAGTAGTGACACCCTCAGTTGAGGAAGTCAGGGTGGGCCCCTAGTCAAGACCTACAAAAGCTGTATAATGGGCCTGTGCCTGACGGTGGCTCGGTTTTGGGCGCCCTGCTTCTCTCACTGAGAGAAAACAGCTTTCTACTTGCTTTTGCTTTATTAAAAGTTTCTTTCACTTTGGCACTTTGGTTTTAATCTGACTCTCCTTCAACCTTCTGCATCGAAACAGGAGTCAGGACCGGGCTAGGCACCATCTGGGTGCCCGGCACTCCCACTGGGGTGGCTGGACCACCCAAGATTCCCAGGGGTTGTGTCACCTTAAGCCAGAACCATCCATTCCCAGATTCCTGACCCCTGGAAACTGTTGTTTAGAGATACTAAGTTGGGGGCAACCTATTCTGCAGCAATAAATAACTAAATATAATTAATGTTCTCAGTCTTTGTTTTTTCTCTTATTGGTAATTTTTACTTCCTCCAATAGGACATTCTGTAAACTTTTGGGTAACTTGAAGCACTTTTGCCCATTTTCCAAAACTGCAGAGATTCGTTTTTCTGTTTTATAAATTTGTAGCCACTGACCTTTGCACTTCCATGCTTTAATATGAAGAAAGGGGAAGGAAAGATAACAGAACAACCTGAGGCCTAAAAATGGGGGATTTCCTGGGATAAGTACAGTAATGTGCTTATTAGATTTCAAGAGCTTGAGAAAGCCCTTTATGACCAGCAGAACTGTCCCATGAAGAAAGGCACCACTTTGGGTGGGAATGAGCAACCATCATCTAAGTATGCGAAGAAAAGCTGAACAAACCCTTGGTAGGGACACTGTAGAGCAGAGGCTAGATACTGGAGAACCAAGCTTGCACACTGGAATATGCCCAGGGCTGGCAGGTGAGTGGCAGAAGTGAAATGGGTTTGTGTATCAAACACAGTGGGGACTGCTCTTTATGTCTACAAAGAAGTCTCCTCCCTGGCTTACTTCACCTGGTATAATGTCCTCCAGGTTCACCTATGTTGTCTCCAACAGCAGAATTTCCTTCTTCCTATGGCTGAATAATGCTCCATTGTTTATATTTACCACAATTTCTTTATTCATTCTTTTGTCACGTAGAAAGACGAATGCTGCATGGTACACCTCTACATAGAATCAAAAAAGTTGGACTCAAACAGAAAAAAAGGGAGGTCAGCAGGTAATTGGGGTGGGGAAAATTGGGAGATGCTGGTCAAAGGGTATGAACTTGCAATTACAAAATTAATAAGTTCTATTAACATACAGCATGATGACTATAGTTACTAATACTATCGTACATCTGAAAATTGCTAGAAGAGTGGATCTTAAGTATTCTCACCAGAAAACAGGTAAACATGGGAGATGAGGGATGTATTAATTGATTTGATTGTTGTAATGATCTCACTATATGTATATGTATATGTATATGTGTATGTATATGTATAGTCATGTTGTACACGGTACTCAAATCACATATAATTTCTATTTGTCTATTATATATAATACATCTGGTACAAAAGAGAACATCTCTCATTTTTTTCCTTGGAGCAAGTGGCCTTCTTAGCTTACTTTTTCGTCCTTATTTTTTTCTTTTTTCCTTTTGTAGTTCTAGGGATTGAACCTAGGGCTTTGTACATGCTAAGCAAGTGCTCTACCACTGAGCTACACTCTAGTTCTTCCTCTTAGTTTGGATAGATGTGTCAGTACAGGGAAATTCATTTCTAAGAAAACTATGGTGTGATGGGATGATAAACAGCAACCAGCCCCCAGCTGCAGGAAGAGGGTATGACAGAGAGTGGTGCTGACTGTGCCCACAGAAATCGCAAGCCTTCTCTAAGGGAAAATGCTTCTTGGGTACAGCCACACAGGGTCACAGGTCTGAGTGGTCAGCGCTTTCTATTTTCCAGAGAAACAGAAAATTTAGGCAGTAAGAAGCAGATTCTCTTTTTTCCTTTTACATTCTTTAGCTGCTTTTTAAAAACGTTATGTTAAAATATGATGCACATACAGATATGCTCACTCATCATCACTAAGCGGACAGCTGAGGACTCTTCCTGAGGCGAGCACCCCTGGGAAAGCAGCATCCAGGCTGAGGGGGCAGAATGCAGTCCCCAGGAGGCCCTGGCTCAGGTCCCTTGCAGCCACACCCTCCCTTAAAGGCAAGAGGTGCCCCCACTTCTGACACCTTAAACTAGGTTAGCCTGTTTTTGAAGTCCATATAAATGGAATCTTGTAAACGGGAATCATAGGGTTTGCTTTTGGTTTATTTGTTCCACCTCACTTGAGATTCGGTCACACTGTTTCGTCCTTGTTGCTATGTACGGTAGATCTCCTTGGCATGACCACACCTCAGCTTTTTCATCCACTCTACTGTTGATGGGCCTGTGGGCTGTTTCCAGTTTCAGTCTATTACAAATTGTCCTGCCTGAACATTTTTGTACTGATCATTCAGTGCCTGTACCATGCAGGGTTTCCATTGGGTGTTTACCTAGGAGTGGAATTGCTGGGTCACTGGACAAGCATGTATTCAGTTTTTAGTAGAACATATCAATCAGCTTTTCAAAGGGGCTGTTGCCATTACACCCTAATAGCTGTAGATGAGATTTTTTGCCATATCTTCCTATGTTTAAATATTGACTATAAATTTTTAAACACCCTTTGCAGGCCAATGATACAGCTCTTTCCTGTGGTTGCCGATTTTCAACCGCTCTAGTGAGAACAACTCCAATGACATAGGAGTCAAATTAGACCAGATCATTTCTGACACTCTTTTTCTGGAAAGGACAGGGTTGGGTCCAGCAATTTTTCTGCTCCTACCCAATATCCACATCCTGCAAAGCTTGTAAAACAGTCCTCACCCTCCTGATTTACCTCCCCAGAAAGCCATGAAGATTTGTAAATAAATGTTTGCAAATCACTGGTGAAGGAAACAGAGCTGTAAATATACAATAATCACAAGACTCATTACCATTAAATCCCAGGGAGCAACTCTACTAAGGGGACCCCCTGCCCTGCTACTAATCCTCATCCATCTGGCTGCTCACCCCACTATTCTGTAAACACTTTCCAGGCACATGTGATAGGCCAGGCCCTGTCTAGATGCTGGGAAGAGCCTGGAAGTATTCCTGGACCCTTTTGCCTCTGGACATGAGGAAATTGAGACCCAGATACTGAGAAGATTCTGCTCAGAGCTGGGCATGGTGGTGCATGCTTGTAATACAAGTTATTTGGGAGACTGAGGCAGGAGGATTGAGAGTTTGTGGTCGGCTTGAGGAACTAGCAAGATACTTGTATCTCAGGAAAATAAATAAATAAATAAGTGATTGAGGGTGTAGTTCAGTGGTAGAGTGCTGCTGGATTTGATTCAGAACATTGCAAAAAGAAAACGCAATCGGTCAGCTACCGTATTTATGGGGCAGCTTTAGAGACTGAAACCAGGTGTTCTTACCTCAGCCCAGGATCATTTTCCGTGTCCATGAGGCCCCAGAATCACACAAAGGAACCCCGCTGTCCCCGGCCACTGCCTTAGCCCCATGCCCTAGGCTCCCCACCCCAGGCCTCCATTGCTCTTTTCTCTGCTGGCAGCCGCCTGGCTGGGGAGGGATGCCCCGCCAGGGCCCCAGTCCTGAGCCTTCTCAAGCCTCTCACAGACTGTAAGTCCTGTGTGGGCTGAAAAGGAGGAAGGAACTACTCTGGCAGCAGTGAGGCAGCAGTGAAGACAGCAGTGAGGACCAGAAACCTCTTCTCTGCTGCAGCCTGAGGACAGACCTCAATGCTGGACTGTAGAGCTGGGCTCTGATGAGCTCTGCCACTGACTGTCCTTGTGACCCCGGTGAGTCTGTAACCTCTCTGGGCTTCAGTTTATACATCTGTAAAAGACAGCGACGAGCCTGCCCCTCAGGTCTGCAAGGGGCTCTCAGCAGGATGGCACAGGCGAGGTGCCTAGCGCTGAGCTCGAAACAGTGGGGCTCTTTTCCTATGTCCTCCCATTCTACTCCTGCCCACCCCTCCTCCCGCAGACTTAGGCGTGTTGGCCCCCCCGCAAGCTGGACAGGAGGGTGTTGGGCGACTTCCCTCCTAAGCCCCAACAACGTGTTCCCTGGCTGCTGTGGGCTTTGGAAGCTGAGGGTTGGCTTTGGGACAGGCCTGGCTGTAGGCTCTGGGGTGCCGGGCAGGATGGCAGCAGGAAGCAGCTTGCCTCGGGGAGCTTGGCTCAGTCCCCTGCTTTGTTTAGCTGCAGCACTCGACTCTGTGCTCCTATGTGAAAACCTGAGTTTGATGTCACTGCCTGACAGCTGGTGAGAAGTGTGGGGAGCAGAACCTGGATGATAGGGGCTTGGCTGCGTGTGTGACAGCCCAGCCCTCTCTCTGCTGGGAGCGCATTTGTTCATTCAGTCACTCAGTCACTCATCCATCAAATATCTACTAGACACCTACTGTCCCCCAGGCTCCGTGCTCAGTTCCGGGTTCTGCTTAGTGAGCAAGATTGACATAGTCCCATCTCCCCCTGTGTAGAGTTTGATGGTCAGTGTAGGGGAGGGGCCGCTACTATCACGAAACAAAGCATACAAGCTGGTGTGAAGGTGACAAGCACTCTCAGGGATGTCCGCAAGGTGACTAATGAGCGTTAGTCAGTCAAGAAGGGCCACGGACTTAACTGTTTCTGGCAGTCCATGCAGTCCACTATTGTCACATCCACCCTGCACAGAGGGAATAAATTATTACATATGAAATAAATTACATGTTTATTTTAAATAAATACTTATATATGTTACATTTAAATGCCACATAAAAATGAAATAATTTAAAAGGAAAAGCTTTATGTTTTAGTACATTTAACAACACTTTTTCTCTTCAAGGGGCACCACATTTTCATTTTGCATGGGGCCCCATACGAATTATGTAGCTGACCCTCCTAGGGGCCAAAAACAGGGAAGCATGGAGTTGGGGTTACAAGGTCGGGATCTCCCTGCCCAGGCCAGGGAATTAACAGGCACCCTTGTTGGCAAGACCCCAGGCTTCTGCACTAGAACAACAGCCTCCTGCAAAGTATACTTCGGATATAAGGACAAGAACTCTTTTCAGTGTCTCTGACCTGGGAAGAAAAGCAAGACAGGAAGTTCACCGTGAAGCCCAGTCAGTGTCTACCATCTTCGTGGTTCTGGGGACACTGAACTCAGGAGGGCCTTCCTGTCACAGCCTAATCCTGGAGATGCAGCTGTCTTGCATGGTGGAAAGTCAGTCCTAGGAGGAAGTCCAAGCCCAGGCAGAGGCTGCAGAGGGGCAATCTGTAACCCCAGGACTCTTCCTACCCAGACCCAAGGGAAAACACGGGGTGGTCATTGTGCAAGATGTGTCTGGAACCTCCTTATCCCTCTTTACACACACACACATGCACACACACACACACACACACACACCCACACACATCCTCTTCGCGGTTTCTACTTCTTCCTCTCCCATCCCTTATTCCCCCTTCTACCGCCTCCTCTTCCTCTTCACTCCTCTCCTCCCCTTTCTTCTTCCTACCCTCTTACTTCTCCTCCTCCCAATTTCCTTCTTCACATTAATGCAGGGTGAAAGGCCAGGCCAGTGGCCATGTTCCAGCTGCCACATGGGCTTGCCATCATCTCATCTGGAGTCCCTGAGAGGCGCTGTGTCCTGGAAATGGCAGCAGTGGCCCGAAGGACAGAACTCTCACAGAGCCTCCTTTTGTGTGGGACCAGTGTGTCCGACTCTCCGTGCAGGGTTGATATCGGCCTGCAGGGTGATGTCCATGGTCCAGGTGAGGGTCATTTTCAAGAAGGAAGCTACAGGCCTTCAGTACACAGTGTGGGCTGCTGGGAATGAGGGACTAGGAACCCCAGAACAGGCCTCTAGGGTAGAGTGTCAGTGACCAGCGATGACGCCAGGTCTTGAGGGGCAGAGGCAGAAGCCAGTGCCCTGCCCTGCAGACCCGGGATGGCATCTCTGGAGGCCTCTAGCCTACGTGACAGCCTGTAGGCATCTAGAAGGGAGGAGCGTCCGAGGCAACCACACTGGGACGCCAGCTGTTGGTGCATCACTGGGCTTGCGGAGGGCTCCTATGTGCTCAGTCCCAAGTTTGATAGGAACGAGCTGCATCCAACTAGAGGTAGAAGAAAAAGCTGTTTTGTCTTAACAAGTGTCTCCCACTAAAAAATATTATACAAGAAATTTAAGGATATAAAAAAGAAGCAAGAAGGACTCCATAGCCACAAACCTCAAAAAATAACTATTAATATGTTGCCGTATTCCTTCCTAGATTTCACTATGCATATTTTGCACTGTTTAAATAATATATATTCTATCAAGTGAATATACCATATTCACTTTCTTTGACATTTATGAGGTTTCCAATTTTTTTATATCAAGACTTTGCTTTACGTCTTTGTGCATACTTGTACTTTTTAATAATCTGTCTCATTTCAAAAAAGCACAGTTTTTCATGAATTTCTAATAATTTCCTAACCCAGAATTCTTGCTCTTTGTTCTCTTTGGTCTCTTTAGGTGAGTCATTCATTTGTGTGTTTGCTTATTCCAGACCTGATTTCTCCTCAACTTTATCATAAACTTAATAACTGAGATGAAATGGACACATTCTTTGGAAGACACAAACTACCAAAGCTTCACTGAAGAAGTCGGTAACAAAAACAGCCATATACATATTAAACAAATTGAATCGACACTGAAAACCTTCCAACAAAGGAAACTCCAGACTCTGATGGCTTTCCCGTGAATTCAAATACCAAGTTATTTAAGGAAGAAATAACACCAATTCTATACAAATTTCTACAGAAAATAGAAGAGGCAGGAACTCTTCTCAATCCTTTTAGAAGCCCAGCATTTTCCTGATATCAAAAGCAGACAAAGACATTCCCTCCAAAAGAAAAAAGTATAGTCTAAAATTCTTCATGAATATAGATGCAAAAATCCTCGGTAAAATATTATCAAAGTGGTACATGCCTATGATAACTCATAATTGCCACATTGGGAAGTAGCCAGTCTTTCAAGTGGTGAGTGGTCACAAAAACTGGCATTTCCTGTGAAAGGACACTGCTCAGTGATAAGAAACAACAAACTGTAGATACTGGCAATGACATAGAGGAACATCAAAAGCATTATGGCAAGTGGAAGAAGATAGACTGTGTGGTTGTATTACAGGCATACTGGAGAAGACGAAGTTATAGGGACAGAAAACAGATCTCTGATGGTTGGGTGTGGAAGAGGGTGACCATAGTGGCACAGCACAAAGGCATTTTCTGTGGTGATAATCCTGTTTTGATTGTGATAGTGTTTATATGACTGTGTGTGAAAACTCTTAGAACTCTATATCCCAAGGCATATATTTATTGTATGTTAAGTATATGAATACACTATATACCTATATATATTGCCTCATTTTATTAAATGTAAATAATGCCTCAATAAAAATAGACTTAAAAGGCCATCTGTGCTTCCACTTATGATGTTCTAGAAGCAAAACTAAAGAGACATAAACTAGACTACGATTGTAAGGGAAGGGGATAGAAGGGTTTGATTACAAAGAGGTAGAAGGTAACATTTTAGGGTGATAGAAATACATGGTTTTTCTGTTTTTTCTTTTTGTTTTTGCAGTACTGGGAATCGACTCCAAGGGTGCTCTACCACTGAGCTACATTCCCAGCCCTTCTTATTTTATTTTGATACAGGGTCTTGATAAGGTGTCCAGGCTGGCCTTGAACTTGCAATCTTCCTGACTCAGCCTTCTAAATAGCTTCAATAACAGGTGTGCACCACCACACCCAACTGCTATGCAATTTGCTAATTGTTGTGGTGGTCACAGGACCGTGTTCCATGGAACTGTGCCCTTAAAATGGGTAAATTTTACTGTGTGTAAAACCTCAATCACTCGACTTTTAAAAAATCAGTTTACTTCCCCTTTCCCTCTCTGCCCTCCCATCTTACCCATCCTCAGATCCCCTTCTCATCCTTTTAAAGAGCCAAATCTTTGATTCATTGGTCTTTTGTAGTTTTTGTCTCAATTTCATTAATTTCAACTCTGATCTTTATAATTCCTTTCCTTTTATTAATTTCAGATTTGGATTGTTCTTGTCTTTCTAGTACCTTGAGAAACATCGTTAGGTTATTTTATTTGGGATCACTCTATTCTTTTTAATGTGTGCATTCACAGCTATAACTTTCCCTCTAGAACTGCTTTCATTGTGTCAGCATAGGTTTTGGTATGCTGTGCTTCCAATACCTTTTAATTCTAGAAACTTTTAAAATGTCTTCCTTAATTTCTTCTGTGATCCATCAATTATTCAATAACATACTGTTTAATCTCTATGTGTTTGCACAGTTTCTGTGTTTCTTTGTTGTTGATTTCTAGCTTAATGCCCTTATGATCCAATAATTGATTATTTCAATACCAATTCTATGGTATTTATGCTGTATGGCCTAAGATATGCTCTATTTTGGAAAAAGCTCCATGTGTTGTTGAGAAAAATATATATTCTGTTATTGAGTGAAACACTCTGTGGATGTCTGTTAAGTTCATCTGTTCAACAGTGTAAGTTTAACTCTGATGCTTCTTTGTTGATTGTTTTGTCTGGTTGACCTGTCTAATTGTGACAGTGGGGTACTGAAGTCTCCCACTGTGATTGTATTGGTGTCCATACAATCGTCCTTTTAAATCTTCTAGTTTTTGCTTTATAAAGTTGGGTGTGTTGAGATTCAGTGCACAGGTGTTTACAACTGTTATCTCTTCCTGTTGAATCATTCCTTTTACCCATATGCAGTGGCCATCTTTCTCTCTTCTGATCAGTTTGGGCTTGAAGCCTGTTGTGTCTGAAAATACGACAGCTGCTCTGACTTGCTTTTGGGCACAGTTGCCTGAAATATCTTTGTCCATCCCTTCACACTTCATCAACAAGTTCTCATTTGGATGAGAAATACACTTGACTTTTAAAAAACCTTTATGCCTTGGATTGCCATTGACTAATTAATTTGTTCTTAATATATATACATTTTTCTCAAGGTATAACTGATACATGTTGTAAGGATCAGTGCTCAATGACCATATGTTTGTGTTTCCTCATCTTTAAAATGGGGATTTGGTCTTTATAACAATATCCTTTAATAGAGGAGAGCATGGCTTTGAAGTTTGATGACTCTGGGATCAAAATCTGTCTCCATGATTTCCCAGCAGAGTGACTTTTGACATGCTATTCAGTCTCGCTATCTGGGTTAGTGTTCTGTCACTGTGACAAAATACTGGAGACAATCAACTGAAAATGTTTATTTTGGGTGACAGTTTCAGTCCATGGTTGCTCAGTCCTCTTGCTTTGGGTCTTGGTAGCACAGTACCTCATGGTGGGACTGCATGATACAGGACACCAGTTGGCCTCATGGCAGCCAGGAAGCAAAAAACAGAGCAAGAGGACGTGTCAGTCTCCTATTATTGCCTTCGAGGGCATGTCCCCAGTGACTTAACTTCCTTTCACTAGGTCTCACCTCCTAAAGGTTCCTGTCACTTCCCTGTAGTGTTACAGGCTGGTGACTAAGGCTTTAACTTGTGGACCTTGGGGATATTCCAGATCCAAACTATAGCACCAGCCCTATCTATTATATGGTCATAACAACAGTACTGGCTTCATAGAGCTGCAGAGAGGGTCAAATGAAATGATAGAGTTTGGTGTGATAAGCACAAGCCAACATTCAGTAAGTGGTACCTGTATGCTTAAGTCCTGTTGGTGCCAACCCATGGGGAGCTGTACAGGGAGAGAAAAAACTCTGGAATGAGCATCTTTGGTGATCATATAATTTCCTCCCCAAGACATCCATGTTCTAACCCCAAAGCCCATGAGTTGTGCCTTCCATGGAAAAAGAGGCTTTGCAGATGGGATGAAGCTAAGGGTCTTCAGATAGGGAGGTTATCCTAGATTTTCCGAGTAGATCCAACACAATTCCAACAGTCCTTATAAAGGAAACAGAAATCAGGAGAGTCAGAGTCAGAGATGTGATGCCAGAAGCAAACTTTGGAGCGATGTGGGCCACTAGCCAAGGAACACAGGCAGCATCTAGAAGCTGGAAAGGTAAAAAAACACATTCTCCCCTTGAGCCTCCAGAAGGAACCAGCCCTGATGACCCCTTTTAGACATCTGACTTCCACTAACTACTGAGTTTGTTGCAGTGTGGCACAAGAGCGATAGGAAACTAACATAGTATCCCCAGTTAAGTGACCCTATTTCCCAGTCAGGGGGATTTGGTGTGGTACATGAAAGGCACTGACCTGAGCAAGCTTTCAGAATTGGGCCTGATGAGGCTAACAAGGAATGCAAGGTCCCAGAAATGTGGACACACTGAGGAAGTTTACGTCTGACCATAGTCTGATAGTGCACTGGCAACTTCCTCCAGCCATGTGAGAGCCCAGTGATCCAGCCTCCAAACCAGAAGATGAGCATTTACATCCTTGCAGCGCTCTGTGAAGCAGCCCCCATCACTAGGCGCCCTGTGAGGTCCACTGTGGAATGCACGCCCGTCATCAGAAGCACAACCTCATCTGCTTTTCGAAGCACTATGGTAGTAACTTTTCCCTCCCTCCCAATTACATATTGAATTTGGAAGCAACTTTGAGCTGACCTCTTGTTTTGTTTTGTTTTGTTTTGTGGCGCTTTCAACCAATGTCCACTGGAGGGTGCTGTATATATCTTTATAGGAGGCTCTGCACACTGAAATCTGAGCACCCCTGAAGAATGCAAACATTCAAGTGGAGAAACCCGGACAAAGACATGTTCACACACATATGCCTACATTCACCCCCACATAGATACCCACAAACTCACAAATCATCACACATGACACCCACACTCACATAAACAGATATATCTTTCTACATGTATATATGTGTACACACTAACACACATAAACATACACTCATGAACACATACACATACAATGTGTATATGTGTGTAAGGCACATACATACAATGCACAGATCCACACACACACAGTAGATATGCTCAGATACGCACCTACACACCCACGCAGATTCATACACACAAACACACAGACCATTAGCCCAGATATGCACACAGTCAATTATACCTTGGCAGACAATCATGGCCATGTGTACAGTGGTATAAATACACATTCAGACACAGAGATACAAGCATGAAAACAAGGGCGTGCATTATACACCTAAACACCAACACAATCCCTGTGCACATATATGTGCCCCTGGTCCAGACTTTTGTTAATTTCACTTTTTGTAGAAAGCATAGTCCCTTGAGAGATGATTAATCGGGTGTTGTTTTCTAAGGGAAACAATGGAAATGTCAACTTTTTAATCCCGACAGAACTGTTTTATTCGTTAAATGTTAATGAAAGGCAGCTCAGATAATACACTGAGTCTCTTAAGAGAAAAATAGTAGCCCCTCTTCTGACAAAGCAGAAAACCCAGGCTACAGTTTTGCAAACATCTTATTAACATATGGAAGGCTCTGAGATACTCTAAGAGAGATCCAGCTTTTAAAAAGAGTCTGAAGCAATTTCAATAGAAAAATCAAGATAAGCCAAAAAAATCATGTCAAGTTGAAGAATAATAAATCCAAACAAGTCCTTCCTTCTCAAAAAGGGTGATAAAGAAATACGGAGGCTTTGCAAATGATTATCAGATGGCCAGGCTGGGAAATTTGCCTTTGATAAGACAAAGGCACTGAAATAAAAGAAAACATAAAAGATGGAGAGAGAAAAGGGCCTGTGAAAATAGCTGATTTGAGTAACAATATCGTGTGGCCAAGGAAAGTCAGCTGTCAGAAATGTGGCTTGTTCTGGCGGCCGAGCCCTGCTGTGAAGCAGGCGTGCCCTGGAGTGGAGGGTCAAGAGGGGTCGTAGGTGGCTCCACATGGACGTACGCTGTCCACTGCTGCCTCTCTTTACAGAATCCTCATGAAGCAGTGAACGGGTGCTTGGCATCTGGATCAGTACATGCAGATCCGCTTCTGCTACCTCCGTGTTAAAGGACACCGGCAGGCCCCTGCTCCTCCCTGGACCTTGGTCTCCCCAGGTGGACAATGAGGAAGTGGCCTCCTCTAATCTCTGCAACTCTTCCTTCTCTGACACCTTATCATTACAAGCCCTCAACTGCACCCCTGAGACCCCGCTGCATCCTGTGACTGGAATTGTCGCAAGTGGCTACGTTTGTGCATTTAACAAAGTGCCCGTTCCAGCCCATCAGCTCGATCCCAGTGAACAATAGCTCAGGAATAGATAAAAGGCATTCATCAGGCAGCCAGGCCCAATTATCATGTCACACTGAATGAATGTATTTTAAAATCTTTTCTGACAAGAAAATGTTCCAAGTAGGTACCTTCAAATTAGCTGGAAAATCCAGAAAATTTGCTATTAGGCCTTCTTTGTAGAACCTTTATTCCCCCCCACTGTTCCAGAGGAATTCCTTGCGTATTATTAATTCCTTCTAAGAGTCTGCCCTTGTGCCTCCCACAGGGATGGAAATATTCTGCCTGTCTGCCTGGCTCCCCGGGATCTGCCATAGAGGTGACACACACTAGAGCCCAAGCAGGATCACCCATCCATCAGCTTCAAGTGTTAGGTAGGCCCTAGTGGACACTGAGCCCAGTGCAGTTCTACCACTTCCTGCATGTCGGCTCTGTGTCAGTGAGCTCTTTCTTAAGAGCTGAGTCCCCTTAGCTTAGCTTTTGGCCTGAAGGAGGCTGCACTAAAGGACACGTGTCTACAAAGTGATCAGTATCATTGGGAGGCTATGCAGCACAGTAAACAGCTGATGACTTCATTTTGAAGCCTGAGTCAGCCACTGGCTGTGTGACCTTGGGCAGGTGACTTTACCACTCTGATCCTTGCTTTCATTACCTGTAAAATAGGGGTGATGGCACCGAACCCCTAGGCTGTTATGAGGAGGGACAGTTTCATGGGTTGCAGACTGTCCCTCCCTCCAGCCCACCCTGAAGTCAAGGCTGGCATTCCAGGTTGTCTGGTTCTGTGACTGACAGTTGGTTCTCGGGCTCTTGTCTGTTCAAAACACACAGCAGTCTTTATTTCGGTGTTCTGCTGCAGATGGCTGCAGCTGGCTTTGGTCTGGCAGAAGAGATTTCTCTATCCTGTTGAGAAATTGCATCAAATGTGGAGCTACCTGCAATACGTGGCTCCGGTGTCAAGATCTGGAAAAGCAACAGTAGGAGCTTGGTGGGAAAGTATTGACTTGAAGAATTAGTTTGTGAATGAATGCAGAGCAGTCATCTTTCCCTTCTTCATGTGGTGGCGGATTTGTGTAGAGCAGATTGCTCACTAAGGGAGATTTCTCATTGGCCCACAAAAGTTCAGGGCCACGGAGGCCCTGAGAGGCCAGCTAGTTCTTCTTTGACAATCGAGGAAACCAAGACAAAAAGAAGGGAAGGGGCCTGCCTAAGGGTACACTGAGTCTGGGGGTGGGAGGCAGCCGGCCGCTGGGCAATTAGGGAGCCAAAAGAGGACAGGGGTTAAGAAGCAAGGGGCAAGAGAGCAAGAGAGGGAGCTTGTGGTGTCTTTTCCATTTATTCTGTCCCCATTCTCATGAGACTTTTCCCGATCCTGTGAGAAAACAGTGTTTGGATTTCGTGCCCCAGTCTGACATCAGGTCAAGGCCACTCCCTTAAGTCATGTCCATCTTCCCAGCCAGGTCAAGCCACGCCCTATTCCTACCTTACCAGGACTTTGGTCTCTGTCCCTCTTCTGTATTGCAATGTCACGGATCACTTGCACAGGACTGGAATCAGGTTCCACCTCCCAGCCTTCCTCCCTTCCTACCAGAGCCTCCAGTCTTTGGCCCTGTGACTCAGCCCTCCCCAAGTGTTAGGAACTGGAACATTCACCAGAAGATTCACATGTTCAGAAGCTGGGCTTTGGGAAGGTGACTGGATCCTGAGAGTGCTATAGCTGACTTGCTGTGAGGAGGTAGGGCCTGATTGGAGGTAGGTCACTGGGGGTGTCACTGGAAAGGTGTATCTCCCTCCCCCGCTCCTCCCTCCAGTCCCTGCTTCTTGGCCACCATGATGCGAGCAGCTTTCCTCCACCGGACCCTTCTACTGTGCTCTTTTTTCCTTGTAGCCAGCCGACCGTGCATGGAGAGAGACCTCTGAAACCATGAGCCAAAATAGACCTCTCCTCCTTTAAGTTGTGGGTGTTAGGCATTGTGTCTTGGCAATAGGAAAGTGACTAAAACACCAAGCCTACAGTCCCCCCCTATGCTTGGTACAGGGGCCAGGGACCCTGTCTCCGCCCACCCTGGTGCCTCCAGTTCACAGCAGGGATCCAACCAAGTGACGTCCCTTCCACAGCACTCCGAGTCCCACTTTGTGCGGTGAGACTTCATGCTGCTTGGCACTGTTCTACCGGTTTTCTTTTCCCAGAAAACAGAACTCAGATGTTGCTGAGTAGCTGGGAACTTCTGCTAGGCTTCCTACCCTTCATGGTCTGCAGGGTCGTGACTCAGCGTCCTGTCACATAGATAGGGAAACACCGTCAGAAAGTGCAAAAGTCTCACCTGCAGCCACCCTGCAGCAGACACAGAGTTAAGGGCAGGCTCCAAGCAAGGCCTCCCTGGAAAGAAGAGCATTTCCATCAGGAACAGGTAGTTGTTCATGTCCACCTTTACAGGCACCCTAGTCAACTGTCTGTCTTTGCTTGGGAAGAGTGAATCACCTACCTGTGGTCTCTATCGTTACTTATAGAGTGGCCCAATGCTTTCTCCAAACTGTTCCTTGCCCATTTCACCCTAACCGGGGACATGTAGAGAAAACATACAGGCTGCTCTGCCACTGCCCAATTCCCAGGGATGTGGTGAATGGACACTTGAAGTCTGTTACAGAGAAACCTCCCCTTTCCACAGCCCTGCCCAACCTGGAATAGCCAGCAGAGGTAGGCAGGAAGTCAATCTCCAGCTTCATTTTTCATCAAAGTACCCATAACTGGTGCATCCAGTGCCCAGCTGACCAGGTATGTGGGGACAGTGAGAGTGTGGGGTCAGCTCTGCAGCTGCTACTTCAGCACCAGGTAGAATGGTGCCCAGTGAGCTGCCCCTGGTATCCACCTTGGCAACCTCTTCAAGGCCGCCAAACCAGCCCAGTGTGGGCCAAGCTCTAGGCTCCTGCTCTGACACGGAGCCTCAGGGACCTGGGAGAATGAATTACAAGATTAATTATTTACACAGACAGTGTTTGGTAGGAGGAGACCAAGGGGTCCAGCCTGGATTCTCCAGGAGGTGGCTGAGGGAGTGTAGGCCAAGAGAGGACAGACATGAGACCTGGGAGGGAGGCAGGCGGAAGGGAGAGCCACAGTGAGGTTGTGGTTTGGACCTGGCCACTGCTGCATACCGCTCATTGCTGGTCCTGTGGGACTGTGTCCCTGAGAAGACACGGAGGCATTATCCCTTCTCTCTTGTTGGCCAGGGGCAAAGGAGGGAGACTTATGCATGATATTCTACTGCTATCCATCCAAGGTTCATTCCCAGCCACCAGCTCCCATGTGGCTTCCCAGTGTGCTTACAGCTCTAGCAAAGGCTACAGGGGAAACTGAGGCACACAGAAGTGGCCACATACTGCACTTAGGGAAGGTTGGTGATTGCTTGAAAAAGCACCAAGGATTTGAGACCTTATCCTTTAAGCACTGTGACCACAGGAGCAGTTTGAAGAGGAAGAGGGTGTGGTTAGAGGGGACCTTCTAGGGTCACATGACTTCCTTATGAAATCTTCATCATCTTCATAAGGAAAAGCTTTGTTGAAGCACCCAAGGTGGCTCCCAATGTCTGGCAGGTGCTGTACACACATAAATTTCACTCCTGTCCCCAGAGCCCTGTACTTTACCTTTTACAAAGTGCTGCCCGCCCATGACCTCCCCTGCCCCTCAGCTGTCTGGGAGGTAGGACAGGTGGGGATGGATGGAACTCCAGGCCCACTTAGAGGGAGCATCAAGCAGGTATTCTATGTCAGGAGCTGAGCGGGACCATGGATGGGGCTGCGCCAACAGTCTCAGAGCACAAGTATGAACTAAAGACCAGTCCAAACTAAGACTCCACAAGAGCCTTTCAAAGTTTCTCTGCTTCCATAGAGCCCCGGGGCCTTGGGGATTCTGTCCGGGGATCCTTCCTTCCTCCCACCTTCTTATCCACATAAGAAGCTGGACCAAACCAGACAGGAGACCCTTGTACCCAGCATTGTCCAGTGGCCAGGGCAGGCTGGCAAGGCTGTGCCCTGGGCCCAGTCCCACTGCAAGGGCAGCACCCCCAACTGCACCCTGACGGCCATGTGTGGCAGTCTCTGCTCTGCTCATTGCTGGTGTATGCAGAAAGTACTGGAGACGGTGTGGAAAGGGATGTGCTCAGCAAAGTGACAGCTTTGTCTTCCTCTCTGTCATCTCACCAGAGAGAAGAAAGGCAGCTGAAGGAATCTGGGTTCAAAGGCCAATTCTTGGTTAGGAGCAGCCATGCCTCTGCTGGGCTCGCTCAGGAGCCATGTGACACGCTAAAGAATGGGGGGTGTCCCCTGTGCACAAACTCTCATTGCCCACATTCAGAGATTCACCCCTCCCAGAGGATATCAGGCTGGACCGGATGTCATCCTGTGGAACCAGATGCCACCCCCGCTGTCAGGGCCCTTAAACCCAATATGGAAAACGAAGGCCCAAGACCGTTAATTCGTCTGGTCAGATAAGCACTGGCCTCAAAGGATGCTCAGAGAGGAGTTACCAATTTTGTCTTGCCAGGCAGGGAAGAGGCAGGATCCTTAATGGTCAGGCATTCTGCCAGTGGAAACAGCACAGGCAAAGGCCTGGGGGAAGAAGGCCATTTTGGGAACAGCAGGACCTTTGATCTGGGAGGAAGGTGGAATACACGCGATTGGGAGCAGGAGCCATGAGGCTGGCAGGGCAGGCAGTAGGGAAAATTCTTGAAGGTAAAGAGGAGTATCCTATGAGACCTAGGAAATGAAAAGCAGCTGAGTCCGTGTTACACATTCTGATCTCAATGGTAGCTGAGTGTTGGAGGGAGAAGTGCTCAGATGAGATAAAATCCATCCATCACACAACCCTCAAGTGACCAGGAAACCCAGGCTGGGCTCTGAGCCAGGGTCTGCTGCACATGCCACTGGGGGGAGGTAGGAGAAGGGATCCCAGAAGCAGAAGAGAAAGCCCAACACACAGGGCTCGGCCAGGTGCAGGCTGCTGTCTCTGCACCTCCACCTCGGACTCTCCTCGGAGGCAACACTGTTGTGAGGCAGCCACAGAGCCCCTCAGCAGCCAGATTCCTCCTTATCTGTCTTGTAAAAATAGATGTTTTACTAACTTGTCAAAGGCACCGCTCTCCCTTTCAGCTTGCCTTGAGGAAAACAGAAATTCCAGCCCCTTCAACCTCCTGAACACATGCCATGGTGAGGACTCTGGCTTGAATGCAAAACTGTAGCAAATCTCTTCTTTGAAAGATGTGGAGGTGGGAGGAGGACGCCCTGGGCCTCTACTCCTTCCTGTGGTGAAGGAGGGGGATGGTTGGAAAGCCTCCTGCAGGTAACAGGTCTCTGCCACAGGACCCAAGGTGCGAGGGTAAGGCGAGGTCTCACGTGTGCAGAAATCCTGGCGCCTGCCACGGTGGAGCATTTCAGAAACACTTGTGAAAGACCTAGGGAGCAAGTATGTAAGCAGGTGCCTCCTTGCTGTGAGGTCCTAGGCATAGCTGGAGAGTGTGCAATGTCCTGAGACAGTCTCAAGCCCTTGATTCCACCAGAACTGAAGATGGAGCTTTCAGGCTCTTCTTTTTGCCACCAGGTCCCATTAGTTACCTCGGATCTGGGGTTTAAAGCCCTGTGGTTGTTCCCAAGAGGACTCAGTGCTTCAGCACAGTTGAGTCACTCCATTCACAGCTGTTGTCTGGTTCAATGTCAGCTTGCTGTCACATTTTAAATAACCATGCAGAGAACCTTGGTCCTGGGTCCCAGTGAGGAGTGACTGCCAAGGTCAAAGAGTTGCTTCTTCGCAGCCTCTGGCTGGTTGTCGCAGAGGAGCAGTTGGGATGTGGAAGAACAAGAACATTTCCCCAGATCACTCCAGCCCGTCACTCAGGAACGTTGGGACACAAACCAGTTCCTTGATCCCTCTGTGCCTCAGTTTCCACTTCTGTAAGACAGGAGAAATAACACGGGACCTGAGAACTGTTGTCCCAAGCCCTAAGAAACATTCAGTTCAAATAGGGTCTTGTCCTTGGGTTCCAGCTCTGCCCGCAGCCTGAGTGGGCCTTGATAGAATCCCTGTCCCCTAGATCTCTGACTGGTCATCCGCACAGCAGGCAGATGACACCAGCCCCCAGGGCTGTGCTGAGGGCTAACGAGATCTTTTACACTAAGAGGCTTGTAAGCACAAATTGCTGCAGTGCCATGGGGCTAATGCCAGATTCTTGAAAATTCTTTGACAGTTCATAGATAACTTTGGCTGTGTTGCACCAAATGCAAAGTGCACTGGCCCAGAGATGGCGGTTTTTGTCCAGCTGCGTGGTCTGAGTCACTGTCTCTCAGGAGGCCAGTGTTGGGGAGCTTTGGGTGCCTGTTAGTGGTAGGACTTGGAGGTGACGGGGTTAGAGGTGTGTGGTAGCTGCTCACTACAGAGAAAGTGTGAATGAAGAGGAGTGACTTTAGGCCCTGTGAGCAGGCGACAGGGAACAGAGGAGGTCTTTGGGTAGGAGCAACATATGATTAGAAATCAGAAACAAGGGCCTGGGGATTTAGCTCAGTGATTAGAGTGCTTGCCTTGTAAGCACAAGGGCCTGAGTTCGATCCCTGGCACCACAAAAAAAAAAAAAAAAAAAAAAATCAGAAACAACATTCTGGCAGCTATGTGGAGAGCAGACTAGGGAGAGTGACATGGCGTACCAGAGAAACTGAAGCAGAATTGTCATGAGGTCCTAGGCCCAGGGCCACAGCACATTGTTGCCTCACTCATTGATTGCATATATGATGAGGGACTTTCTGTTAAAAGCAGGGCTGTGAGTAAGAGCATTAACCTTTGTTAGGAAGGGTTAAGTGTCACCAGCAGGAGACAAGAATTGGTTGAGCGCGGTCTCACTCCTGGCCTCCCCAAGGACCCATCTCTGGCTTGGTAATGATGGCTTTGAAGTCATCAGACAGGAAAAAAAAAAAAATCCCAGGAACAGATCTGTATTTTGCTATACTTGCGTGAGTGAATACATTTCATCGTAAGTCCACTTGAGGGGGCCCATTTGAAGGGACAAGGATCCCCTCATGGGAGTGGAACTTTCCCTCATGAAATACTGGCAGCTCTTGGGGTGCGACTAGGTCTCGCCGTGGGATGGTTTGAGCAAGCGAGCCGTCCCTGAGGCCACAACTGACCCCAGTCTCGCTCCTGTCGATTCCCCCTGGTGTCCTCGGCCTGGTGCTGTGACGCTGGAGTCAATAGCTGCTTTAATGTGTGCGGGTCTCATTAACATGGACTGGATTAACCAGCCCACATGGGCTTTTCAATTAGGAAGACAAGTTTCTGCCAGTGTTTACAAAGGGATTAGGTCCCTGCTTAGCACGTGACAGGCCTGGCCTCTCTTTCCTCCCCCTCTTCTTCCTGTTCTTCCTCTTCTGCCTCCCTCCCTCCTTTATTTCTTCTTCCTCTTCCCTCTTTCCCTCCCTCTCTCTCCCTTGGTCCTTCCCCACCTCCCTTTCCTTCTTTTTCTCCCTCTTTTTGTCCCAGAATTCCATGAATAAATGAGTTTGCCGGTTTCTCTCTGGGGAGTATACCAGAGGGACTGGTATGACTAGGCATGTGATACGTGCCATCATCTAATCCAACTGTCCAGCCACGCTGCACTCTACACAGTCTGTGCTGCACACCTCCGGTCCCCGGGCGCTCACTACCTCAGGGGCCAGCCCATGTCGCTCTTAGGGGGCTCTGACCAGGACGAGTTGCTATCTGCGCCAAATTTGCCCCACATCCCAGGCCTGCTTTGCAGGGCCCATCAAGGCCATTGGCTGCTGCTCTTGACGACCTTTTGTGACTGAGAGGCAGAAATCTCAGGCCTCAGGGGAGCCTCCTTTGTGCTGTACAGTGGCTGCTCTCAATGTCCCCTCTTTTGCACCCAAGCATCCCTTGTGTCACACAAGCCACTTATGCATATCGTTTCCATCATGCTGTAAAGCAACTTTTGTTCTCTTTTTTAAATTAAAAATCTACCAGGAACACTGTTCCAGGGCTATGCCCTCTCTTCAGAACATAACCACTTTAAGGGCTCCAGAGGATGTTGTATGGCAGCATCAAGGCTTGTGTCACCTTCTGCCATCAGCAGGTGCATATCCTGCCTTTCCCATGTTTTCACAGCATCTTTGTCGTTTGCCTTTTTCCTTGTAGTGAATAATTTCCTCAGGAGAAATTTACATTAGCGAGATGCTTGGATCATTTATCTTGATTTGACTTTCAGTGCTTATTGTTAGATCACCCAACAAAATGTGCCCACCACACGGCTACCACCGCCCTAGCCGGACATATCGCTCCCACAGAAACGTCATCTGTACCAGGTATTCTATTCGTAGTATCTTCCTTATTTTGTGAAAATAAGACCATTGTAAGGTTAAGTTGATGTCCTTCACTATTGACAAAAGAAAAATGAAAATAAAAAAGAGGGAAAAGATATCTCTCTTTGTGTTTATTTGTCTTTCTTTGGTAGGAATTGTTTGTGCCTTTTGCTCATTTACCTAGTGAGGTATTGCTGTTTTTCTTACAGACTCCAATGGACGCTTAGATTGCAAACATATTAAACTTTAGTCTGTCCTCAGGCATTTCCTCTCAGCACTTTCACTTTTATCTTAATCATGTCATTCTTCTTGTTTTCTGCCCAGGGGACCCCACCACTGAGGACAAGGGAATGATCCTGGGCGCTGACTGCCCAACCCCACAACTGGTGCCTTTGAGATGTGAAAGAATAATACCACTTAAAGCACTGTCCTGGCATTCTGGGCATCTTTCCTCTACTTTTCAAAGCAAAGAGAACATCATGTCCATTCTAGATACGGAAACTGAGGCTTGGAGAGGCGAGGTGCACACAGGAAGTAGGGAAGGCAGTGGGGTCTCTGGGTCGGTTGCCCTTTTTTGACAATACCAGCAGTAAGAAAACATCTGCTGCCAACCAACCTCTCCAGGTCTGTGACTTCAAGCTCCCCTGGCAGAGGAGGGAATTACCATATTTGGGGGCAATTTACATCGAATTACCATGCACCAGCCAACAGCTGCCGCCTGGAGCGGGAGGCGGACTGTGCAGAGACGAGCACATTTGTACACACAATAATGAAAACCCACGCTCGGGCCTCCACATTCTCCCATAAATATGGTCATTATGATCTTGTTGGCATTGCTTGTTGAATTCCATCTTGCAAATTGTTTCCTGCTTGCCTGGGGAGCTGACTTGGGCTCTTCTCGTTCTCCTTTTCTCTACGAAGTGACAGGATTTGAGGCTCACCCGAGCTCGGACCATCCCCCACCACACAGGGGATTCTGGGCATGGCTTCCGCCCATCCAACGTGTGAGACGGAAGAGGGGAGAGGCTCATGGGGCAGACTGCAGACCCGCTACTTCTTTGTAGAGACCGACACATTCTGTCAGCCAAGGTGAAGTCTAAAGTCCAAGATTTAAAAGACCTTTCTGGCCCTGCACTGGGCTCTGAACGGGCAACACACAGACTTCTCCATGGCATCTGGGGGCTGGGGGAAGGATCGGGGCTCCGAGTCCTCACTGTAAATAGCACAATCCTCTTGGCCGGCTGGAAGATAGGGAGTAGGAGAAGGGATTTGGTACTGGGACACAAAGAATCTAATGAAATCCGGGCGCTGGATTATTCCACATCGCCAGAAGGACTCAAAGCAGGCGGTAGAGAGTTCACGGAAAGCCCCCTCTTTCTCCAGCTCCTCTCTGTTTCTTTGCACAGGGGCTCCAATCACCTGTTTCCAAATGAATATTGCCTGTGGAACATGGACAATCAGAATGCTGTGTTTGTATGTGACAATTCAACCATTCACAGGGTGGCTCTCTCTAGTGTCTCGCTTCTAAATTAGCAAAGAATGAGCTCTGCTAGGCTCAGCTTGGGTCAGGTTTGTACTCCTGCCCAGCCACCTGTAACCAGAAGAGCAAGCTCACTGCCTGAAACGTGGCAGCTGGGAGGCCACTCTCCATGTGGGCAGGACTGGGAGACCCAAGGAAGGGGCACTGAGAACATGACCAAATGTGCTTCCACCAGAGCCTCAATCTAGCACTTTCTTAATCGTTGGAATTTTTACTGAGATAACTACAGCTTCCCACGAAATTGTATGAAATAATGAGAAGGGACCTCTCATGGACTTTGCCCAGTTTCCCCTAATGGTGTCACAACCAGGATACTGATTTTGATATAACCACCAAGTCTTGCTTAGATTTCACCAGTTCCACTTGTACATGATTGTGCGCATATATTAAATTCTACCTAGTGTTATCCCTCACAAAGGGCTGTGTACCCAACACCACAGTCAAAGCATTGGGCAGTTCCAACATCACAAAGGTCCCCATGTTGGCTTTTATGGTAAGTTAAATAACACTGCTGGCACCAGCCCCCAAGATAGTCGTGTTCTCAAGGCTAGAATCTATAAGTATGACCTATATGGCAATAGAGATTGTACAGCTGTGATTGAGTTAAGGATCTTGAGATGGAAATAGTGTCCTGTCCATGTGGACCCTCAATGTGATCACAGAGGTGTTTTGTTTTGTTTTGTTTTGGGGTATTTGGGCTGGAATCTAGATCTTTGCACGTGCTGGCCAAGCGCTCTTCCACTGTACTGCAACCCCAACTCTCACAACAGTGCTTGTGGCACTGTGAGAGGGACACAAGAAGGTCCAAGGAGGAAGTAGGAAATGAGATGATAGCTACAAGTGGCTGAGTGCAGGGAGGGATCATTACCTTGGACTGCAGGCAGCCTCCAGCAGCTGGAGGAGGAGAGGAAACAGGTTTCCCCTTGGGGCTTGCAGAAGCGACCAACCCTGCCAACACCTTGACCTTAACCCCAGGAGACTGGTTTTGGACTTCTGGCTTCTAGAAGAGGTCAAAATGAATTTGTGCTGACTGAGGACGCTAAGTTTGTAGTAACTTACTATGGAAGCAATTGGAAATGAATATACCCTTTTATAACTACAGCCACCACATCCTCCCACTCATCCGAGGAACTGCTAACATGTCTTCCATGCCTACATGTTTATCATTTTAAAGATGTTATATAAATGGAACCATGCAGTTTGTAACTATTTGGAATTTGCTGTGTCCAGCCCCTCCGCTGTTTGAGAGGGTTGAATGGTGGTACCTCAGAGAGGGCCACAAAGGGCCTGTGGAGCTCAAGAGAGAGACTGGGCTGGGAATCAGGTTCTGGGGCTGGCTGTGTCCACTGGGCTACAGAAGCCAAAAGGTGGCTGCAATGCCTGGGAGCAAGAGGGAAGGAGGAGGGCAGGGGGAGGGGCCTGTCAGCATTTATAGGATGGTAGAGAAGGAGGATCCTGGAAAGACTAAAAGGATTGTTTGGAAAGGCAGTCATCACATGGAAAGACCTGTAAGGCAGAAGCATGATGATTGGGGCATTTAATAAGGAGGCCATGGAACTCCGGATGCACACATTATATTCTCTGGGCCATGTCCCGGGTATCTGGCCCTGCTCTAAGCATTTCCTATCATCACCTCCCAATCTAAGAGGTAGGTTCCATTACATCTCCTTTAGGTGAGGAGACAGAGGCTCTGAGTGGCAAAGAGACCTGGCTGAGGACACCTGGCTAGTAGGGGTGAAGATGGGAATGGAACTGGGCTGGGTGCATTTGTGTTAAGCCTGCAGTCCAGGACAAGTGGGACTGGAATGCATTGATGTAGAGGAGTGAACCGTCGTTGGGTTCCCAGGAGGAGGGGTGTGTGGACTCTGAACTTGGCCCTAGAATTGTCATTGGTGGGGACACCACTGGTGGTGGTGTTTCGTCCGGAGGGGGACTGTGAGCTGCTGTCCTGCTAGAAAATAGTGCTTCCCAGCAATCGTAAACCCAGCTACAGTAAAGAATTAAAGAAACCAAGTTTAAATTAAGAGAAGACAATCTATTTAGAGGACGATTTATTCAAAAGTGGGGAAAAAGGGGGAAAGGGAGATGATAGATAGACAAGTAGGGAGCATTTGAAAGCAAAATACTCATGGGCTCTTCATTGTAGCCCCTTTCTATTGAGGTTCTTTCCTTGGGTCGGCCCTTGCAACCTGATTGGCTCTTGGGGTTGTCTGTCACCTCTGCCTCGATTTCCTTCAGCCCTGTGACCTTTGTCTTTTGGCAGAGGGCAAATTTATGGGCACGTACCTTACAGCCAGGTAAGAGTCAAAAGGCAGAGTTTGTTTTCTTTATGTTAATCCGATTACCTGGGGGCTTTCCTGGAACTGGTCTCTTTGCCTTTGTCTCCTTAACTGTTGGAATGTAGCTGCCTTTATGTTTCTAACTATTTGACTATAGCTGTCTGGCTTTTGGAGTCTGATTATAGAGGTCAAAATTGTTTATTAATTTTTAATAATATCTAATGAGGCCCTTACCCTATCTTTTCCCTACCTGTGGGGACCCCTGTCCCTACAGTGGGAAGGAGGGGAACAGAAATCTTGGGGGCTATTTGAATAGAAGGAGCCATTCTAGAGGAGAGGCTTGGGACTCAGGACAAACAGAAAAAGGAACCCTGAAGACCAAGAGCCAGAAGCCAAGGAGCCTTGGTTTCCTCACCTATAAGGGCTGCTGCAGTGCCCACCCTCCAGGGGGGAAGCCAGGCTGGGAGGGACTCACCATGGGAAGTAGGTGTTCGTCATGGCTGTCTGTGCCCAGCTGAGGATGCACCATACAAAAGGCCACCTTCATATTCCCAGGTACCGCATAAAGGCTAATGCTAGCTCTCCCAACACCCCTTTGCCCCTTCTCTGAGCTGTCCCCATCTCTACCCATCTTCTGGTGAGAAGTGGCCTGGGGATTCTAAACAAAGACCTCAGGGAACCAGAACTAGAGTGATCAGAAGCCACCAGAGCTGTTGCCAAGTCCCCGCCATCAATACACACACACCCCTGGGCGCCTGCAAACAGCCCCTGGCATGGGCCCAGCAGGGCCTTCTGGTAAGAGCTCCTTGGGAGTGCAGCCTTCTGGGCTCTTTCTGGGACAGAGCTGTCGCCTCCCGCCTCCTCCTGGAGATTTTGCTAGGCTCCCCTCCCCCAAGGGACGCCTTTGTCTTTGTCTCTAGACAAGGCAGCAGCAGGGGGGTGGGTTGGGGAAAGGGAAACGAGACACCCTCCCTGGGCCCAGGGAGCTTGCGCCTGGAACCAGCGGGGCAGGACACAGAAGCCTGCGTCTCTTTAATTCAAAGTCTCTGGGACCTGAGTCAAGCCTGGAAAGGACCAGGACAGCTCCTGGCCCAGGAGTTTCCCTGTGCTGGGGGACAGGGGTGGTCCCATGTGAGAGGTCCTCAAAAGTGTAGGTGGAGATGCTGAGGATGAGCGATGAGGCCAGAGAGGTCCCAGGCCAGCCAGATAGTGGAGGCTTGAAAACAGGACTGACGATCATAGACTTGGTTTCCCAAAAACTGAAAATTTTTGAGCAGGGGAGTGACTTGATAAGGATGATGACACTGGTCACTGGAGTGGAAAACCCAAGAGTAGATGCTGTGGAGGCAGAAAGGAACAGCAAGGAGGGGATACTTGGTGGCTGAATTGAGCAGCAATCAGAGAAGGCATCCAGGGATGCATTCGTGGAAAGCACTTTCAACAGAAGAAAAAACTTGCCAAACGTGGGTCTGATTGGAGAGGGACTGAGGAAGAAGATATGTTTAGAGATGACCACAAAGCCACCGAAGCAGCCACTGGGGTGTCCCTGAGTCAGGTACAGAGAGAGAGAGTGAGGGGTGGCATTTTTCTGAGTGCAAGAAGCTGCAGCCACTGTATGTGGCTGGGAAGATGGCTTTGCTCTGGGAAAGCCTGGGTGGCAGTGCCCCCCAAACAAATGCAGGAACTTGGAAGGGGGTACCTGGAGCATGCCGTGTGTGGCAGGACTGAGTGTTGCACCTAGCAGGCCCAGCCTGACCCAAGAGAGGCGTGCCGGGGAAGGGAGGGGGTGGTAGCAGGTAGCAGCAGAGAATGACCAGCCCCTGAGCCACAGGGGTGGGCAAAGGGGAGCACCGCTCTCATCTGGCCCTTTCCTCCCATTAGTCTATCACCGATGAGCACCTCCCCTGTGCCCAGGGGTGGCAGAAAGATGGTGATTTTAGACCCAGCCGTATCCCTAAAGAGGTCTCCGTCTAATGGGGGAGACCAGTGTACATGTAATGAACTTCTGTTTTAAGGTTTGCAGCACGGTGCTGTGAGAGAGGACAGAGTAACAGGTCAGGGGAGTCATCCTTGGGGTGTGGGGGGGAGGGGATTGATCACAGGGACTTGAGAAAAACAAAATTCCAGGAGAAGACCCGACCTGGACCAAGGCATGGAGATAGGAGTCCATTGGTGCAGACTAGTGCCCAGGAGGACTAGGGAGGGGAGAAAGCTAGCCAGGGTTGGGGACAGAGAAATCGGTCTAGAAAGGTAAGTTCAGGAAGATGCAGGTGGCCTGTGCTCTGGCTGCGGTGGGGGCTAGTGTGGGCAGCAAGGAGGGATGGGGGCAGGCAGAGGGAAGGATGATGGAAGGTTTTCATAACGGCAGAGGCCATGATGGCACCGAGCCTGAGAGGTCATGGGCCCTGGCTGCCTGCCTCACCAGGACCTCCCAGTCCACATTACTGCCTGGGTCCTGATCCTTTATATTACATTTCCAGATCACTCACTCATAAATCCTCCTCCTGCCTGGGGCTGGGAGCCCTTGGACAGAGAATGGCTTTGATTTAAAGACAGGACTGGCAGTAAAGGGGGAGCCAGACCATCCAGAGAAGAGCACAGGCTTCCCTGGGGGCAACACTGTAATTAAAACAGGGCCATCTCTCTTCCTGAGAGCCTCCCCAGGGCACATGGAGCACAAGAGGATCACCACCCTCTGTGTTTTATTGATGCATGGGGGGCACAGTGCCTGGCCCGCAGGAAGGGGCCTGACCAGAGCTGCACACAGCAGGCTCCCACCAGCTCCTGCTATGATCAGCAGCAATTCCCACCTGCTGGGAGTCATGCCTTGGAAATTCTCTCCCTGGGGTTGTGGTGTGGAGGGTGTGACCTAGTGGCTTATTTCTAATGGATACAATAAATGAGACAGAATGCCACTTCTGTGATTGGGTTACAAAGACTGTAACTTCCTTCTTCTTTGTTTTCCTCCTCCTCTTCTTCCTCCCCCCCCTTCTACTTCCCCTTCCCATTCTTCTTCTTTTCCTCTTTCTCCTCTTCCTCTTTCTCCTTCTTCCCTTTTCCTTTCTCCTTCCCCTTCCTTCTCCTTCTCCTCTGCCTTCTCCTTCTCATGTCTTTCTTGGTTTGTACACTTTAATGAAGGAAGCTGCCACCTTGAAGAGGCCTGCTTGGCAAGGAGCTGAAGTTGTCTCTGGTCAACAGCCAGCGAGGCACTTAGGCCCTTGGTTCAATAGCACACAAAGGTCGAGTCTTGCCAACAATCACACAAGTAAGACTGGCATCACAACCTTCCCCAGTCTAGCTTTTGGATGAGACCAGAGACCCTGGGCCAACACCTCGACTGCAGCCTCACAAGAGACCGTGAAGGAGAAGATCCAGCTAAGTACCAGGTCCTCGTCCCACAGCAACTGGGTTATAATAAATGTGCACTGTTTTAAGCCACCCATCTTTGTTACACAGCAATAGGTAACTCACACACCTGCTGATTTGTTCCTTGTTCTGAATCTCTATGTTCCCACCTGAATAAATGGGCTAATAACGCTCATCAGCCCAAGGGATAGGACAAATATCAGAGACAAAGACAGAGGGAAAAGAGCTCTATAAGCTGAAAAATGTACACGGGATGCATTTTTATCAATAGGATTATCTCAGTGAGGGGCCAGGGAGAACAAATTCCCTTCTTTGCTTCTCAATTGACAGGCCTACTGAACTTGTGTAAGTCAGTTTACCTCTCTGTTTCCAATTCTCTCACATGTAAAATAAGACTATTGGGAAGACCAGAGGAGAATTCAGGTAAATTATGCAGCATGTGCTTATGCAGCACATTAGTACTACCACAAAATAGTAATAATAATAATGGTCCTTCTGACTCGTGTTGTTGCTATCATGATTGTGGCTGAGCACGCCCAGTGCCTTTGCCTCTTCAGAGGCGCCAGTGCACAGCAGAGAGAGCATGGGACTTGGACTTAGGAAATCACTGCTCTGCTAGCCAGATGTGAGATGTTGGCCAGGTGCCTTCCCTTCTTTGGCCTTAGTACGGAATGGAGCTGGTCCCCACCCTGATAGCATCTGGCAGGGCAGGACTCGGTAAGTCTAAAGCTGTAAGGATGTAAGGATTCACCTTATGGTGCAAGGGGGACAAGTCAAGGGGCAGGATGTAAATCTTTGAGGACCCGATATTTAAACAAGTATAGAAGGCACGGGCAAGGGAAGATGCCACAGAGCAGCAAAGCCACAGAGCTGGGGATGCTGAGTCCATTATAGGGCTGTGAGGATCCCCCGAGAAAACACACATAACACATTTGATAAGGACTTCCTAAATGCTGCCAAACCACCAGGTCCCCATCACTATCCAGTGACTTCGGCCCCACCCAAGTGGGCACTTCGGTTCTCACTTCTCTTTCTCCCTACCACTCCCTGCAACAGCAACGTCCTCTCCTGTTGTCTGTCTATCCAGTCGCAGCAGGGGTTTCTCATATCTGCGTGGAGCATCCACATATTCTTCAAAAGATGTGTTTGGAAACAAGAAATTGCTAGAAAGATGATTCAGGCCTTGGCCTTGGATTGTGCCTGGACATAAGCAAGCCCATCTGTGGAGCCTACACTGCCAAATTCTGTCACTCCTGCTCCATATGGTCTGCGCTCCCCTCACCGTCCCTCCCAGAACCTGCAGTCTGTGCCTGTCTCTCACTTCACTGTGGTTGCTACACGAGAAACTCAGTGAGAGGAATCTTGGCTCCAGTGAGTCGGGGCATCTCTGCTCCCCTCCTGCCTTGCTTGGGATGCTACAGGGGCAAAAATCAGAGGTGGAAGGTGCTGGGGTCCTTGGATCCTCCCCCTTACCCACAGAGACTCACTGTGCGGGGTCCTCTAGCTGAGATGGACCCCAGAAAGCTGTCAGCACCTGCCTTCTCTCTGACTGACAGTAGCATCCTGAAATGAAGTTCAGTGTTTCACTGGTTCGGTCCCCGTATCCTGAGAGTGATGCAGACAGTCCCTTTCAACCATATCCTTACCTGCTGGCAGCTTGACTTGGTGCTAGAAGACAGTGATTCGTGTCAAACTGTGCTAACCTCTCTGAGATGCCCTGTCCTGTGCTGAGACCCAGGAGTCGTCATCCCTGCTCTATTCACCTCGTAGGTTAGTCACTGGGGTCTAATGACATGATGGTTATGAAAGAGCTCTGTAGAGCAGCAAGTCTCAAAATGTGGTCCCCAGGCCATCGGCCACAGCATTTCCCAGGAACACACTCAGTATTCAAATGTGCAGCCCGGAGGTACACTTTCCAGCCAGGAGCTCTGGGGGTGCAGCCCAGCAGCTTGGTTTCCACAAGCAATTCCCTGCCTCTGCTGCCCACTGAAGCTAAAGAAGCTTTGAGAAGATGAATGTGCAGACGTGATCATCCCACATCATCATTGGAATTAGCTCAGGGAGTCACCTTACGTGTACTGGGGCCTGTGCCGCACGAGCAGCATAGCTATTTCACTACAAATGATCTAAAGTTTACAGACCTGTGTGAATTCTGGGCAAATCCATTTCAAAATAAATTTGTGATGTTCACAGTTAGATTGAAAAATCAACTTCCTGGGAGGATATAAACCCAAGCTGACAAATTCAAAGCTGTCAGGAGCCACGCAGGTGATGTGGCTGTGAGAGGAGTTTGGGTGGTTGGTGGCAGGCAGTCTGGTCCCGCTCAAAGCTCAAGCCCTGCACGGAAGGCACAAAAAACAATATGCCTGTCCCGGTGCTGGCCAAAAACCCCACATATGTTAGACAGATCTGGTTCCAGGCCTGCCAGCTTATAACGGGTATAAATGCTGGGGGTGAGAGGTTTGGTCTTCACAAGGCTACGCTTGGCCACAGACTTCATTGACCTGGAAAAGAGTGTTTGGCTTACAGTTATGACTCCCAGGTTCAGCCCGGGCTAAACACGGCAGGATTTCACTAATTCACTCATTTATTCATTTCACACGAACTCTTGTCCAATCCATGCTAGGTTTTGAGGACCCAAAAGTGAAACAGATGCTTTCTCTACCTTCCTGGGCCTGGCAGGGGCTGCCTCTGGTGCATCCTTTGCCTGTGTCCTGGGGAATGCTACTCGAGGAGATAATGAACATCTCACGGAGAACGTGCACCGGCATCAGCTAAGCACAGAAAGCACCTAGTTTGACAGCGTTAAGTGCTCTACTTCATGCGGGACTTCTCAGAGCCTTTGCTGTGCTAGCGTGGGTTATACATTAAGCAGTCCGCGATGAACCCGGATGTCTCACCGTGCGGTAGGGGTGAAGAGGAGGAGCTGATGTGGGACGCTCTGGAGATGTCTGTCTGCACTCAGGCTTGGGGCCTTCTTCCCGCGGGGTCTCCCGATGAGGCCTGGGCCAAAGAGGCAGTCACTCGTCTGTGGTGCGGCACTGAGGGGACAGTCCTCAAGGCAGGTCTCGCTTTCGGAGGCAGTAGGGGAGCTTGAAGGCTTTAATCCAGGGCCTCCCGCTCACATGCAGTTGAGGAATAAGGGCGACGTGTGCTGGGGAGGAGGGATCCACTTTGGAGCACAGTCAGCATCCTGGGCAACAGGGAAGCAGGAGCCCACCCCATGTCAGTTTCTGGATTTTATTACGAAAACAGGAGGAGAAAGCACTTCCATGTAGATAAGCAGAGCTTGATCCCCCTCCCACAGCACGTCAGCCGTCAGTCACGCTCTGCTTCGGAGCCCCAGGGAGCCTCAGAAAGAAGCCTGCTGCTTTCTCTGCAGACGCTGGCTGTGACTTCTATGAATAAAATTTAGAGGTTCAGGACAGACCCGAAACCAGTCACTGCCTCCTTCTTCTGGACCCTCCCACTCCTCTCTCTCTCTCTCTCCTCGCTCTGCCCTTGTGCTCTCTCTCCCTCTCCCCCCTCTCTGCAATGTATGAAGTCTGCCCAGTTTGGGAATCAATATCTCTTTGTTCTGGAAATCCCCGCAGCTAAAGGAGTACGAATTACAGTGTGTCCAGGATAATCTTTCACAGGATTAGGATGGAAATACATTCATGGAGAAACACAATACAAAGAAAGACAAGCTCCCAAACTTCCCCCAAAACGCAATTCATACAGACCGTCTCCAAGAATTCATTGCTGAACTAGTCAAAAGGGTTCTAAACTTACCTCCGCAGTCCCCGTCCAGCCTTCCTGATGCTCCGTTTCAGGTAGAGTCTCACATCTACAGCGAAGAGTGAAACATCCCACCACCCTGACGGAGGGAACCCTGACGGGGGACAACCTGGGGAGAGCGGCAGGACAGCAGCGGAGCGGGGGCCTGCACCTGCAATCCCAGCTACCTGGGGAGGCTGAGACAGGAGGATCACAAGTTCAAGGCCATCCTGGGCGATCTGCTGATTTAGAGAGACCGTCCCAAAATTTTGAAAAGGCTGGGGCTATAGCTCATTGCGAGAGCACTTGCCTAGCATGGATGAGGTCCTAGGTTCAATCCCCAAGGCAGGAAAAGAAAAAAGACTTAGGTGAAGTAATCAGGAAAAGCTGGGAGCCAGGAACAGGGAGGCGTTTAAGACTGTCTGGGAGAATCCCCCAATGTGCTCAGTGCTGCAGCGTTTTCCTGCGCCTCTCACCGACTTTATCCTCCCAACAAAACCCATGTCCTCTGTGGTCCAAGGAGGTCACAGGGACTTTCCTAAGGCCCCTGGAGCAATAAAGAGCAGCTCTTGAAGCAACGTAGGTCTGCCAGTTTTACAACTAATCTACGCGGTGTCTGCGATGGATTTGAAGGGTCTGGACATTCGGCGGTGGCAGAGGGAGAGGCTCAGTCTGCAGGAAGGAGCAGGTGCCTGCTGCTGCCTCCCCTCATGGCAGAAGGGGACTCTCCCTGCAGACAGACATGGGGATTTCTTTCCTTTGCTTTGTCCTCAGGCCCAATCTTTGGCAGTCCCGGTCTGTCAGTTTGCAGAGGACATGCCAACCAGCAGTCTGGAGTTGAGCTCCCAGGCAAGGAAAGTCAAAGCTAGGAACTCCCCAGCCCACAACCTGCAGGACAGGCCGCTCGACCCTGCAGCCCAGGTTCAGCCTACGGGCATCTGTAACAAGCAGCCGTGGCCTGCTAGGGCACTTCGTTCGGGGCTCAAGTTTCTCAGGCTGGTGGAGGAGATTACAACCCACAGGAACTACAGATTCAGTCTGGCCAGGACTCTGAAAGGGTCATGTCTGGACGTCTCATGTTTTCTTATTCTGTCTTTGGTCTGTGTGTTAAAGGCAGGTTTGGACCTGCAGGAGTAACCTGCAGGAAGTTTTTCTCTTTCTTGGGGTTAAATGATTGCTGATCCTGTTAAAAACAGACTAAGAGTCGTCCCATTTTCCCATAAAGTAAGTGATAAGGGAAATGGGTTGTCTGTGTATCACGGGAGTGTGGGGTCCGGGACGAGGGAGGTGAAGGTTCTACCATGGTCTCAGCTGGGACGTCATGATCCAGGTACCACCAGCAGCAGGCAGGTCCTCGGGGCTGGGTGACATTCTACAGGAGTGATGCTGCTAGAACGCGGTCACCCAAGCTGTTTCCAAGGTCATAGCTACTACTTCTTTCATAGTTTACCTAATCCAACATTTCCTAAAGCAACTTTCTTATGAGATGTTAATAGGTGTTAGGTGGAGAGAGAGGTGATTTCTGTAATTAAAAAAGAGAGTAAAAAAGAAAAGAAAGTCAGTTAGATTTCTTTAATGGAAAGACTTTTGCAAAGCTTTACTGTGCACTGTGCTTTACGAGTCTCTAAGAGGAGAGCAGGCAACATTCCCCAGACCCACGAACCAAAGATCTGCTCCACCTTCCCAGAGCATCTCAGGGCCTCAGGGCTTCCTGGAGCACATGGCTGGAAAGGTGGCTGCCTACCTGTATACGGATTAGCATTAACCAAAGAATGGGAGAGGAGGACATGGCAGAGTAAGGCTGCAGGAAGTGTGGGGAGCGAACCCCCCAGGCTGCTGAAAGGTTCCTAGTGGCCACTGTGAGGAGGGAAACACTGGGCGACTCTAACAGCTTTGGTTTCATGTTTCTTGGGATGTTTTCTTCTCAACCTTTTGGTCTGTAATACTCTCCTACTAATCTGAGATGTGTATCGCTTTAGATCTGATGGCAAATAGACTCCACAATAGTGGCTGGAACTAGATAAAAGTATATATTTCTCTCACATAAAACCATTTAGAGGAGGCAGTTCAAGGTCGATGGGGAATAAATAGGGCATTAGGGTCCCAGACTCTCTCAGTCTTTTTCCTCCATAAGCAGCTTCTAGTACCAAAAGCCACCAGAGCTCTAATCATCACATCTGCATGCCAAGCAACAGAAAGGAAGAGAAGGAAGAGAAAGTACAGCTTCTCTCTTTTAAGAATTTCCAGAAATACTACAGAACACTCATGTTTACATCTCGTTGATCAGAACTTGGACAAATGGCCACACCTAATTGCAAAGGAGGCTGGGGAAGGTATTTAACCTGGCAGTAATATGCCCATCTCAGAATTGGAGGTTCTAACAAGTAGGCAGAATAGATATGAGGGAACAGTTAGCACTCTGCCACACATCAAATACTCTTTCTCCGGATAAAATACTTCGGTCCAGGCCGATAGACCTGAGTTCTGCCCCAGGATGTTTGGGTTTGAAGCTGGATGGGAAGATTCCTTTTCTTCTATGTTTACCAAGAAGGAAAGAACCTGGGGGGTTTAAAGCCCAGCACCCCCCAGCATGTGGATAAAGCAGGTGCAGATGCAGAGAACAAAGCCAACATGCAGAGAGCCACACGGGTCAGAGACTGCAAGAAGAGAATGACAGAGGCGTTGATGGGGGGATTGATCCCCCTTCTAGGCAGTGCCAAGCCCAGCCTCAGCCCTGCCCTCCTCCGAATGCACAGACCAATCAATCCTCCTCTGACTTACACTATTTCCGGTTGGGTTTCCATCACTGGCTGTAAAAGAACCCTGGCTGCTAAAGCTGTCCTCTTTCATTTCGAGAGCATGGACACATGAATCACTCTTTTGTCAAAGCTAGTTTTTTCCTAGATTTAAATCACAGAAGGAATTTTTACTTGTTTTCATATTGCAGGACATGGGGTGACATAATCATTCCTTCACATGTTCATGTAGCTCTTTACAGATGATAAAATTCTTCCAAAAACACCATTAGCTCACCTGAGTGTCAAAGTTTCTCTAAGAGGTAGCCTTTGCTGGTCCCATTGTTTGGTTGAGGACTCTGAGGCTCAGTGAGATAACAGGTTTATGTCCACAGCTGCTTGGTGGTGATACTTCTCACTGTTCCATGTGCAAGCTCTACAAAGATGGGGGTGTGTGACTCCATCCTAACTTGGAGGAGAACACATTTTGTAGGGCGGATGAGAAAGCCTGGCCTCAGTTCAGGGTACCTCAGTTCAGGGACAAACCTTACAGTGGGAGATGACTGCCAGGCTGCTTCACATATCAGCAGAATGTACCAAGGCCCACACAGGTGCTGTCTGCAACTGATACCTGAATCACACCTGCCTGTCAGTCTTTGCAACCCGAGGCTTTGACAGTGCCTCAGTACAATTGGGTAGAGAGAGGACAGTCTCTCAGTGTTGGTCTGAGGACACATATCTCTGGATCATGAGAATTTCAGAGGCCAGTCTTCATCTCCAACCAGGGAGAAGGCCAGTAGCCCTCTGCTAGTGCCTACGTCCTTCATGGTGGGATCTGGATCATTTAGGAGCTGCAGAGCTGCTTTGAGTAGCATCAGAGAGGCAACTTTAGTTTGGCAAAGGCTTTTAGACGGGGTCCCACTGGGGCCCCGTCGCAAACAAAAGGAACTAGTCTCTACCAAAGATTATTTAGAAGAATCTATTGGGAGGGAATTGAGTTTACAGAGTCAATGGGAAGCTAGGAGAACACGTTTGGGAAACGAGCAGAGATCAAAGCAATTGCAGAAGGTCACAAAGCAGGAGAAGAGCAGTTACAGCTCAGCCAGCCAGGAGTGACTGTCCCTCACAACGAACCACCTCCAGGCACAGCTCTAAGTGTCCTTCGTCACTCCATCACCCACTCTCCTGAGTCACACGCCAGGCAGGGTCTTAACTGGCTGACTACCGTGGCTGGTAGGAGGCAGGAAGTTGGGGATCTGCCCATCACCTTTCTTATGCAGGACCATACTGAAGAACCCCCTACTACAATGGTCTACACTGCGCTTCCACTGCTGCTTCATTTACTTAAATCAGAGTCCAGGTGGCTCCTGTGGGATGTTGGTTTTATAGGCTTGAAAAGAGATGAAAAAAATGACAAAAACCGATGTGTGCCCCCTGTTGTTCCAGTCTCCCAGGCCTTCAGCGCCAAGAGCAGCAGGGTGACAGGTGTGAAGTACCATGGGAGCTCCCCTGCTCACACGGCAGACATAGTTACTTTTCAGGAGTGTTTACACCTCCGTCTTGCTCATGGCCTTCACGTAGAGAACAAAGGCTTGTCCTTCGTGTTTGAGACCTTGGTAAGATGACTACAGACAACCTTTCCCCATATCTCCAGTTCTTCTACCACTGAACTGTTTGCATTCTTAAACACACTTCCCAGAACATTTGATTCTCTCCTTCCCTGTCTCTTCCACCTGGGCAGCATCTGCCCTTCCTTCAGCTCTATTCCTGTGAGATTCCTACTTTTTCATTGGCTAGAACACTTACTGAGGTAGGCAGGATAGTGGCTCCTAAAGGATAGTGGTAGGCAGGATAGTGGCTCCTAAAGGATAGTGGTCCACATTCTTACCCCTAGAACCTGAGAATATAGAAATTTTTTGAGGCAAAAGGAACTGTGCAGATGTGATTAAGATTAAGGACATTAAAATAGGAAGGTTATCCTGTATCATCCAGGTGGGCTCCATGTAATCCCAGTGTCACAGTGTACAAGGGTTCCCTTTTCTTCACATCCTCACCGGCACTTGTGATTTCTGTCTCTTTGATGGCAGCCATTTTGACAAGTATGCGCCAGCGTCTCACTGTTCATTGTGACAGGTACAAGGTAACACTGAGCCATCTTTCTTTTTTTCGAGACAGGGTTTTACTATGTAGTGTAGGCTGGCCTCGAACCCACGTAGCCCAGGCTGGCCTCAAACTCATGGCAAGTCTCCTGCCTCAGCCTTCCCAGTGCTGCAATTACAGGCATGTGTCACCATGCCTGGAAATGTTGGACATTTTTTCATATATCTATTTGCCTTTGTATGTCTTTTGTTTGAGCCACTCTTTGCTTTTGATTTAGGTTCTTCATCCATTTTTTTAATGGCGCTATTTTTTCTTGCCTTTTTTTTTTTTTTTTGAACTGGTAACTATAACCCAGCTCTACCACTGAACTGTATCTCCAGCCTGTGTCTCTGCCCATCTTTCTTTCTTCCTTTCTTTCTTTCTCTCTTTCTTGCTTTCCTCTTCCTTCCTTTCTTTTTCTTACTCTATTTTTAAGACATGACCTCACTAAGTTCCCCAGGTTGGCCTTGAACTTGCAATCCTCCTGGCTCAGTCTCCTGAGTAGGTGGTATTATAGACACACACCACTATGCTCGGCTGATTTTCTTATATATATTTGAATATTAACTTCTTAATGATATATGGGTTACAAATGCTTTCTTCCACTCAGTGGGTCGTATCTTCATGCTGCTGATTGTCTCATTTGCTGTACAGAAGCTTTTTAAGTTTGATTCAATTCCATATGTTTATTTTTACTTTTATCACCTGTGTCTTTGGGCTCACATCCAAAAAATAATTGCCTAGACCAACATGAAGAAGCTTTTTTTCATATGTTTTCTTCCACTAGCTTTATAATTTTAGTCCTTACATATAAATCTGTAATCCAGTTTGAATTGACTTTTTATATAATGTGAGATAAGGGTCCAATTTCATTCTTCTACATGTGGATGTACAGTTTTCCTAGCACCATTTATTAAAGAGATAATCCTTTCCCCACTGTGTGTTCTTGGCATCTTTGTCAAAGATCAATTCACCATAAACGTGTGGATTTATTTCGGGGCTTTCTGTTCTGTTCCATTGGTCTATGTCTACGTTTTCATTTTTGCACCAGAACCATGTTTCTTTGATTACTGTAACTTTGTGATGTATTTTGAAACCAGGTGGTGTGATGACTCCAGCTTGGTTCTTTTATTACTGTATACTTCACTTTTCAAATTGTTTTTGCAGCATCTCCTAGATTTTGGTATATCGTGTTTCCATTTTCAGCTATCTCAAGATATTTTTTAAGTTTTCTTTTAATTTCTTCCTTGACCCATTAGTTGTTCAGAACTGCACTGTTTAATTTCCAAATACTTGTGAGTTTTCCAATTTTCTTCCTTTTATTCCTTATTTTCATAACATGTTGACTAGAAAACATGTTTGCTATGATTTCAATCTTATTTTTATTACTAGTTTTGTGACTTAACATGTGATCTACCATGGAGAATGTTCTAAGTGTGCTTGAAAGAAAATATTCATTATACTGCTGCTGGATGTACCGTTCTGTATGTGTCTGTTAGGTCATTTGTTATTCAAGTCTGCTGTTTCCTGATTTTCTGTACAGATGATGTGCCTGTTTTAAAAGGGCTAGTGAGGTCCCCTACTATCATTGTACTGCTATTTCTCCTTTCACTGTTAATATTTGCTCCGATATTTGCATGCATACTTAGATGATCTTATATTTGGGTACATACATATTTATATTCCTGTATCCTCTTAATGAATCTACCCCTTTATCATTTATAATGATACATGTCTTAAAAATAAGGTGCCTCTTACTTTTTAAATTAAATTAAATTAATTAATTAATTTATTTATTTATTTATTTTTTTGCAGTACTGAGGATTAAACTCAGGGCCTCTCACATGCTAGGCAAGAAGTGTAGCTGCTTAAATGCCAGACAACAATAAAACAGGAAGGGGCATGACAGAACTCGTGGCCATCTAACATCCTTGTATGTGTGGAAAGAAGACACAGACAATGGTTAACTTGATACTAACCAATATGTATGCTAAAAAGCAAAGGTAGCCAATAAAAATAGAAACGGTATGTGTTACCTCTTAATAACACATGTTAATAATTGCCGTTCCTCAAAGACAATCATTGTAATAATGTCCATCCTTCCAGACCTGTTAATTCATATGCATCAATAGACACACGTATATTTATATTGTAGCTTTTTGCACAATTGTGCACGTATTATATATCCTTTCTTGCTTTATTCACTTAACATATTTTGCTATCTTCTCATATAAATTCTTTTCAACATGAATATATTATACTTTATTACTATACTTTAGTTCATTTAACACATCTCTTAATGGACATAAAAGATGTTTTAAATTTCCCACTTGTACAAACAGCTACAATGAATAGCCTTGAACATGTATCTTTGAGTGGTTAAATAATGAAATCTGCAGAATAAATTTCCAGAAGTGGAATGCCTGGGTCAATGGAGATTCACATTTTAATCTTTCATGGATTCTGTCAAATTGTCTTTAAAATGTTCTCTCAATGTTTCCCCCTTCCCAACTGAGTGATTGGTTCCCTACCGCCTCACCAGCATTAAAATTTATTAATCTTTAACTGTGTTTTGTTAATCTGATTGGCGAAAATATATTTTTTGCTGCTTTGATCTGCATTCCTTCATTGGTTTGAGCACAGTATCTTTCTTCTTAAGTGAACGTCTAGTTCAAATCTTCTGTACCTTTTCTATTGGGCTGTTTTTCTTTTTTTATTGAATTGTAGGAAGTCCTTCATACACTAATACTCTTAACCCTTAGTATGTAACAAACGTTGAAAATGGTTTTTTCTTCAATTTGTCGTTTGTACTTTAACTTTATTTATGATGGCTTTTGCCTCACAGTCATTTCAATATTTATGTAGTTAAGCCCTTTTTTTTCATTATTTCTTACCTTATTTTTGCTACCTTGTTTTTTTTTATTTTTTATTTTTTATTTTTTTTGCAGTCATGGGGCTTGAACCCAGGACGTTGTACATGTTAGACAAGCACTCTACCACTGAGCTACATTCCCAGCCCCTGCTACCTTGTTTTTAATGATCTGTTAATGATTTTACTCTTTAGTTAATCATGAGTTACTTGAGGACGTGGGCTACAGTTTTATCCATAACTGTAGATCCCTATTCCAGAAATTACTCTCCCTAGAGCCTTGCCTATGGTAAATACTCAATAAATAAACACGATTTTAAATTTTATTGAATTGATAGTTCCGTGTACTGTCAAATAAGCAAGCATAGGAAATTTAATTCAAAGGTTAAGGTTGAAGGAAAAGCTCCAAGGTGCTTTGGCCTACAAACCAAAACGCACAGCAAATTAGAAAGTGTAATTGTAATCGATATATGGAATGAGATCAGGGTTAAACTCAGCTGGTAATAGAAAATTCTTCAAAAGATCACAAAAAAAAGTTCTGCATTTGTTTTGCTTTAAAAGCTGTTTTAGTCACCGAATTATCTGCTTTCAGAATCAGAATTTAATATGAAAGAATCATAGTTTAATATAAAAATAGTCATGGTTTAATGTAAGAAGTCAGAATTTAATATAAAAATAACAGAGGGATGGGTTCAGATAGCTATCTGGAACTCAGTGAGGTGGACCACTTTTCCCACCCATGCGTGGCCCAGGCTGGCGGGAGTGAGCCCACTGCAGGATGCACGGGAAAGCAAGCAGAGACGGGATCTTACTGTGAGAACTACGCAGACAACCTCTAAAACACTGCTTTTGTTTATACTGCCCATCAAACCTGGAGAAAGCTTGGTGACCTTGGGGAAATCCGCTGACCTCATTTTGGCTGTTCTAAAAACCCTGCAAGGTCACTGGGTGATTGCAGCAGCTCCTTCCAAAACCAAGGTCCTGGGAGTCTGGGAGTTTTTCCGTGAAATTGTTGCCAGGACCCTGCGTCTATGGATTCCCTTGGGATTCGGTTGGAGGTGTGAAGCCAGACCCATCACAGCTGTTACCAGCTGTTTCCAAGGCTGCCCTGGGAGCCCCCAGAACGTCAACACCGCTGTCTGCAGGAGTTAAATTAAATTCCCAGATCTGGTGTGAAGCTGAAACAGGCCTTGATCTTTTTATCTGCCTTCTGCTGGGTTCCTGTGGGGCCCATCACTTCAGCTATGCAAAGGGAACAGAGCAGAAGAGGTGGTCTTTGCTCTTGTTCGTATATAGTTTATAGTCACTTCTCTGTGTGAATTACACTCTGATCCTTTCCTAAAAAGATAAGCTCATTAATTCACTTGAATAACAGACACCAACTCTTCGGTGGATTTAGGGCTGGGGGTTGCAGGAAACAGAAACAAATAGAAATAAGTAACACAATGTCTTCCAGATAGTATGGGGCACTGCATGTGCAAGGGATGTGGGGACACATGGAAGGGATAAGCAGTTACGGTCTTCCTGAGGTGGGCACGCTGGAGAAGAAAGGGAAAGGGAATAACAATAGCTCAAGTGCCTTTTAGAAGGCAATATGGAGTGATGTTGAAGAGCATACATAAGCTTTGGGAAAGGCAAGACTGGGTTTGCTCTTTAAACCTTAGTTTCCTCATCTGAAAAAGGGGATAACAATAGAACTTCCTTTAGTGGGTCGTTGAGCAGAGTCAGTGAAGAAATGCATAGAAAGCACTTTACAGTGTGCAAGTGCAAGCACATGATTCACGGTCCCTCTTGTATTCTTATTGTGTGTGTCAGTCACTGAGATGGGCTCTACATCAAAGACTGTTCTACTCATCTCACACACTAAAGATCAGAGCACTCATGTAATTTACCTAAAGCCACTCAGTTTGGAAAGAGCAAAAGCAAAATCTAACTTCAAAGTTCATTTGCTTTACACTGCTGTTCAGCAGTGCCTCTGATGGGAAGTTTGCTAGAAGAGATGATGTTTCTGTTGGGTGTTAAAGAATGAATAGAAGTTTCTTTGTGGAAGTTAGAGAGAAGGAAATGCAAAAACGATAGTATAGGCTAAAGCTCAAGTGCAAAGATGCAGTTGGAGAGGGACACCAAAGTTTCCACCAACAAAGAAGGATCAGACAGAGGCCATGAGGGTAGACCGAGCAGAAGGTTCACTGGGTCTGTCTTGCTCTTTGATCACCTTGCATTCGAATTCTCACAGCAAACAGCAATCAGGATCACACCGGCCCATTTTCTGGGAGCACAGTCTGGTGATCTTTGTGAGACCTCAGAGACCTGTTTGATCAATACCGTGGTCATCGCTGGAACTTTTCTGGATCCCTTTCTCCTAGGTACTGAAGAGTTGTCTTTTTTTACACTAATAGGAAGGAGAATCAAGATAGAGAGGAAAACTGCCACCCACTGTGGTGGTTTGGGTGTGGTTTGGGCTTGTCCCCCAAAGGTCATGTGCTAGAAGCCTGGTCCCCGGTATGATGATGTCAGAGGCGGAGCCTAGTGGAAGTGACTGGGTCATGGGGGGCACTGCTTGTGAAAAGCAGTAGTGTGGTCTCCTGGAGTGAGGGAGCTCTCAGGAGAATAGGGTGTTGTAAAGCAAGGTCACTCCAGGTGCTTGACCCCATTTGCACATGGTCAGTTTCCTTTCTGCTTGGCCACTGTGCTGTGTCCCTGACAAGGAGCCTTCACCAGAGGCTGAACAGATGGGGCTGCTCAATCTTGGCCTTGCATAAGCTAAGTAAACTTCTTTACTTTAAAATATATCCAGTATCAGATATTGTTCCAGCAACAGAAAAAGGACTAATACCCAACGTAACATCAAACCATTCACTAGGGCTTGCATTAGAAGCTGCAGATCATGTAAGACATTAGTAGTAGCAGGTACTGGTTTAGGAGACAGATAGCTGAACTCAAATCTAGGCAAGCTGACCTTGAAGTAAGTCACACTTGGGTCAACGGCAGCACCCAAATCATCCTCATAATCTCCACCACCTCATTCTCATTTTTTGATGATATTTCTTGTAAATTGTCTTAAAGAATTTTTTAAAAAAGTAAAATCATGACAGCGGTAGCCTGACTTCCAAGATAACCCTCATTCTTTTTTTTTTTTTTTTTTTTTTGTGGTGCCGGGGATCGAACTCAGGCCCTTGTAACCCTCATTCTTATATAATCCCCTCCGTAAAGAGTGTGGGAGAACCTGCGATTATGTTCTGCTACATGATAAAAGGGAGATGATTCTGGTGGCCCTGACTTGATCAGAGAATCCCTCAGAAGTAGAGGTGGTCTCACGGTGATCAGAGAGGAAAAAGCCAGTGGGACATACTCCTGCTGGCCAGGAAGGAGCACACTGCTATGGTGTGAATAGCCCACCACTGACAGCTAGAGAGAAAACAGGGATCTCGCCCTACAGCCTCTAAGAGCTGAACTTGGCCAAGAGTTTAGAAGTTGATTCTTCCCTCGGAGCCTCCAGAAAGGAATGCAGACTGGCTGGCACCTCCTTGTCACCAGACTAGGGTGGGTAATCCAGCATGTCATGCTTGGACTTCTGAGTGACGGACCCAGGAGATAATATGTGACTATTGTTTTAGACTGATACAGTTGTGGTAATGTGTTTTGCAGTATTAGAAAACTAAGATGATGCTTAGATAGATGTAAAATGAGCATGTATCAACTACTTTATTTATTTATTTATTTATTTTTTGGTGTGGTGCCGGGGATCGAACTCAGGGCCTTGTGCTTGCAAGGCAAGCACTCTAACCACTGAGCTAAATCCCCAGCCTCAACTACTTTACTTACCTCACTAATGAACAAGAGGATCCGTCAGCCGTTACAACTGGTTCAAAGAAGAATTCACAGAACTGCCCGTGTGGGCAATCAGGATTACTGAAATAGATACGAAAGTTGTTGATATCTACACAGCAATAATCAATTGCACTTCCAATGGGCAAAATTCGTTTGTGTTTCTATGGACAGAATAATTGCTCATAGTTTTTTACAGTTTACAAAGTTCTAAGATAGTTCAAAAAATGAGAGGAACAGACAACTCAAAGGGTTTTCTACAAAGACATCTAGTGCTCTTCTTTTGCCCATTTTAAAGTCTCTAACAATTTTTCCAGAGGAACGGTGGGGAAGTACATCCAGCATTGTCACACACATCAGTTTACTGTTTCCACTAAATACCTGCACAAAGAAATGACAGTGTTAGGCTCAGTGACACATGACCACAATCCCAGCACTCTGGGAGGCTGCAGCAAAAGTTCAAGCCGAGCCCGGGTGACTTAGTGAGACCCTATCTCAAAATAAAATAAATAAAAAGGCTTGCAATATAATTCAGTATGAAAAGTCTGGGTCCAGTTTCCAGTACTTCAAATAAGAAAGAAAAACGGAAGGAAGGAAGGAAGGAAGGAAGGAAGGAAGGAAGGAAGGAAGGAAGGAAGGATGGGAAACTGCTGTGACTGGCATCCCCAGTAAGGCCAGTACTAGCGGGGTGCAGCTCAGTCCTGACTGTTCACAGCATTTTCACGTTCATTTTCTGATTCACTCTTTTGTCTTCTCACAAGATTCTTGTGGGTAAGGTTAAACAGACAGCACGAACCCCCTTCACTTTGCTGAGGAAACTGAGGCCCGGGGAGGGACAGGGACATGGCCAGGGGCACAAGGCTAGGACATGGCATAGCCCTGGGTCCCCTCCCTTCCCATTCAGGGCTGTGTTCCCTACTTCCCTGACTCCTGATCCTCAGGCAGGAGACTTCTGTCATCCATCCTTTTCCCTCCACAACGCAGGCTTGGCACCTGATTGGCACTGACTATGGCCTTGGGTGCCCATTGTTCGATGTGCAAGCTGCACTCTTTGGGCTCTTCAGAGCCTGCTTGCCGTGCACCCCACCTCCCACCATACTACCTCCTACCGTGTACCGAGAACACTTGTGACTGTGTCCTCTTCTCTCGCTCCAGTAGCCTGACAGCCCCCAGAACAACATCCAGACATGACTTGCCCAAACCTGCTGTGCCAAGACCACCTGCTCTGCCTCCTGGGCTACCCACTCTGGCCGCCTACCTCCACTGGTTTCCCATTGGCATGGCAGCTGGGAAGTCATCTGTGAGGCCAGTCTGCTGGGGCCTCTTCCCAAACCATCCTCCGGACCAATGCCAGGCACTAGTGCAGGACAAGCCACGGATGCTTGGCCGGGCAGCTGGCTGGCAAGCAAGCCACCTGCTCAGCTTGCAGAGTGTGAAGCTTTTGTTTTGCTTTGCCTTTTGAGCCCAAGAGCTGAGAGCGTCAGAGCTGAGTGGTTTTGGAAAGAGCCTACCCCAGCCCTGCGTTGTTCAGATGGGGTCACTGAAGCCCGGAGAGGCCTGAGAGCCAGGAGTAAGTGCGAGTCTGCCAGACCCAGTGGGATTAGCACTGACCCGTCCCAGTGTCCTGCTCCTTGGTGGCTCTGTGAGAGCAGATCACAGGGATATGGGGTGCAGGGTGACCAGCACTTTCTGATTTCCTACAGTAACAGAACGACCAGGCAGTCTAAGCCTTAGAATCCAGTGTCAGCTTAGTTGTGTGACATCAGTGTCTCAATTTCCTCACTCCTTGCTTCCTTCTCTAAATGTGTACTTGTCCGGTGTCTCCTGAATATGGACTAGACGTAGAAGACAAAAAGCAGCAGATATTTCCAGTGATATTTATGACCCTTTAGAAAGCATCAAATGAATGCAACTATGGAGAACCATATGGAAATAATATAAGTGAACTCTTAGAAATTTACCTTGGTTAAAAAAGTCATAATACAGAAATGATCTGAAAGGCTATTTAATGAGTTACTGATCTGAGCAAAATGGAATCTCAGTTTTACATATTTTTAAATACATCTTATTTATTGAAATTTCAATAACTTTTAAAAAGGTCCAGATGTCTTGAATGTTTGAATATTTTTGAAATGCATCAGTTTTTTCAAAGACAGTCCAGAGGGAAAGAGGGTGCAGAGGGAAAGAGGGAAGGAAAAGAAGAAGAGATGGGAAGGGAAAGAAAAAGGAAAAGGAAAGAAACAAAAAAGGGAAGAGAGAGAAGGGAAGGAAGGAAGAAAGGGAGGGGGGAAGGAAAGAAGAAAGGGAGGGAGGAAAGAGCGGGTTGTTGATTTCCTTCTTGGGCTCATTATGCTCATGATGCCTTCTGGACAAATGAGCCCTCTCTCTGGGCCTTGACTCCTTCACCAAAAGCCAGCTGTTGCCATCGCTGTCTTGAGAAAAGCACTGGGCTAGGCAGGTGGTCCTGGCATCATTCGTCTTTGGATGACCCTGGGCTCCGCCTCTGGGTACTGACATTTGAAACCAAGTCTTCCTCACTGAGCTCAGTTTGTGAAACAAAGGAGTTGGACCAGATGAGCCCAGCTCACTTCCCCCTCCATGATCTGTAAATAGCCCCTGGCAGATGGACAGTGAACCAGCAAAGGACCACTTCAGGCCCAGAAAGTTCCAGGGCCCAGGCTTGCAAGGGGCTAGCTCCTTCTTTCTTACACAGTTGTAGGGCCGGATAACTCGGCCAGCTGCTGGGAAGCCCCACTCACCCCTCCATGTTTTGGACCCTTTCGTCCTTTGTGCCTGAAAGTCCTTCAGCTCATCTGTGACCCTCTGCCTGCTGGCAGACTCCTCTGGGCCAGAGCAGCTGATGGGAGATGTAACAGTTGGAGCCAGGCGACCGGGAAGAATTGTCTGTGTCAACTCTGGCTGTCCCAGACAGGCACGTGGCTCCTTTTGTGGGTTATATTAAAATGCATATTATTCACAAAGTGACTGAACAGTGCCTCTGAAGCTAAAGATGTGCAAAGATGTCCGGAAGTCCTGAATTCAGGTTACAGTGAGTTGCAAAAGGAAAGGATGCTTCTGCACAGACGTGTAAATGCTACCTACGATCCCGGGAGCTGCAGTTTATGGGTGCGGGCTTGAAGGACAGCTGTGATTGACACTTGCTTTCACTGCACCACAAATGAGTCACATCTTCAGGCTTTTCACATAGCTTTCTACCCAACTAGAGCTCCACTGTCCTGGGCATTAGGATTTTGTGACAAACGGAGAGGCACGAAGCAAAGTCTCTGCTAAAGGGCGCTATGACAAGGTTAGAAGGGAGATAGGTGCCGTATGTAAACATCAACAGGAATTTAAGGGCCAAGGTAAGTCTTCTCCTCTGTGCCCAGGAGACGGGGGACTGGATGCCTCAGAAGCTGGCATTTAAGAGCTGGAGCCTGCTGGTAGCCAGTGGGCAACTGAGGCTTAGGCTGTGACTTGCTCGAGGTCCTGCAGCACCCCCAAAGGGAAGTGAGGGTGGAACCCAGGGTATGGCCTGGTCTGTACTGCTGCCCTGCCCCACCAGGTGGCCTTCTGGGCCTTGCTCTCCAAGCCTCAAGGCACGCCAGGGCTGTGGGTATTGCAGAGCCCACGAAGGAGGCGATGTGCAAGTGCACAGCTCTAGAACCTTGGGCAGTTAAGGAGGAACTAAGAAATAAAGGTACTGATTGAATTGAGAAATGGAACAAGAAGACTTTTGCATAGATGGAGAGGATGCCGCATACCTGGGATCAAATACACAGTTGATGTGATTTCTATGGAGTGCTACTTGGCAAATGCTAACACTGGCAAGGGACACAGAGCCTGGCAGCACAACATACCCAGACACGGGAGGTGGGGGACTGGGTGTCTGGAATGGTTCCATCTGTCTCGTGGCCTCTGCCTCGCAGTGTGGAGCACCTACTACTGTATGCTGTATATCAGGCGATTCCTGAGTGATCTCACCTGTTTTATCTCATTCTGTCCCAGCACCGTGTGCCTCCTTCTCCATCCCTAGTGCTTCTGTGGGTTCAGGCTGTAGATGTGCCCAGCAGAGTCCTTCTAAAGACTCCTCTCACTTCATCCACAAAATAGTCTTTTCAGGTAGGGGATGGCTAAATGCTGTCACATCAGGCAAGCGAGGCTCAGAGCATGGAACCACATACATCTCAGGCCTGTCTGAGTCCAAACCTGTACCCTTTAACCTCTGCTTCTCAAGAAGGTCATTGTCCATTCTGTGTCTGAGGCTCCCAATACCTCTGAGCAGGGCTTGAAACCAGATCTGAGAGAAGGGGGTTATCTCTGGAGGCAGCAAGACTGATGGCAGGCAACAGGGAGGGGATGCTCGTCTCCTGCTCAGGGTGCCATGCAGAGAGTGCAGTGGCGGGAGGCCGGCCTCTCCTATGCATAGATGCCAGCCACACTGGTCAGTCAGTACCAACAGAGGTCAACAGTGGCCACGAGCACTGTGAAAACTAGATGGCCATTATGGGGACAAGAAGAGAGAGGCAATGCTGTAAGATGTTAAGGCAAGTGTACAGAGCAGCCCTCTTCCCAGCCCAACCCAGGGGCCGGCTGTTGTTGGTAACATGGGCTCCATCCTGGAGCCGTATCCCGCAGACAGCTTGGCCACAGCCTCCCTCCCTATGCCAGGGTGTTGAACAGTCCAGGTTCCTGTACAATCCCCCAGGGAAGGAAGAAACCTCGGGCACCAGGAACTGGGGCAGGGCTGCCAAGGACTGTCCTAAATGGGCTGAGCAGGGGCTGGGGGGCCCAGCCTGGAAAGTGCTGGGAGAGTGTTAGGAGCTGGTGAAGCAGGAGGCCCGCGAGGGAGGGCAGGAGAGGGCACAGTGTTATGTGAGCCAAGTCTCAGCGACAGACGCACAGAGAGAGACAGAGACAAGGTGCATATAGATAAATGCAGATGTAGATGCTCCTTGACTTAGGTTAGAGATACGTCCCTGTAAATCTGCCCTAAGTCAGACTCATTTACTACTTTAACCCACCAAGCACCATGGCTCAGCCACGCAGTACCCTGTAGGTCTTGGGGGTCTCCCCTCAGGTGGCCTGGCTGACTAGGAGCTCTGGCTTACTGCCACAGCCCAGTGTCTCAAGAGATGCTTGTTCTGCATGTCGCTAGCTTGGGAAAAGATCAAAATTCAAAGTACAGTTTTCACTGAATGCTAATCACTTCCGTACCGTTGTTAAGTGGGAAAATTGTAGGCTGAACCATCACATGTTGGGGACCATCTGTATACTGTGGAAACATCACACATACATCCTATTGGTCTCATGTCTCAGGAGAGTTCTGACTAATCCACATGGCGAAGAGATAACCGGACATGGCTGAGCAGATGCTGTGACGGAATTTTGGAACAGAAATGACAGGCAAAATCCAAGACATATAAATTCCCTGCCCCATCACAAACATCTCAAGACACATAATTCTTAAAAACTATTTAGGAATTTCTCATAAAAAGCGGGAGAGCTTTGTGCAGCAGTTTCCGCGTAGGGCACACACACAGCATGTGGGCACTTTAGGCAGGAAGGCCCTCCCAGGGTGCTGGGCTCCTGCCCAGTTGTTGGGAGGGTAGAGGAGTATACTCCAGTCACCTCCAGGGAGAGCTCCCAGGACAACACAGAACCACCATGGAGTGGCCAGTGCCTCTGAGTTTGCCTCTGAGGCTGCCTGAATGCAACATGGAGTGGTCACTGCTGCTTCTGCTGTCGCAAGAGCCTCTGGATGATGGGGGGCTGAGAAGGGATAGCACAGGGAACCCAGCTACAGAGAAACAGCATGCTCCTGTGACCTGGCTGCCCTGAAGGAATAGCAAGAACAAACAGGAAAATCATCTTCCTTGCTCACTGCCTCTTTCCGGACTCCCATACCCAGTGGTACCTGCTTCACACCCATGACTCTCGCCACAAGGGAGTCTGGGAAACATGGCCTTGGCTATCCAACCTCCCCACTGGGAGCAGCATGGGATGGAGCAAGCTGCTCCACAGGATTCTTCAGGAAACTGCTCTGGAGACTGTTGAGCCCCCAGCAGCTCACACAGAGCAGTGAGGCTCCCACGGGGCCAAGTCCTATCCCAAAGCATGTGGCGAGCCGAGGCCAGGTGACCAGGCGGGCCTCATCTGCCTGCCTTCCTAGGGGCAAAAGAGCACAGCTGCTCAGAGCAAGAAAACAAGAAAACTTTCCCTGTTCTCCTTTCTCTGGATGGCAAGTGCATGCACAGAGTTAGCAAGAGGTGCGGAATTTCAGTCCAAATGCAGTTGAGATCATTTCTTGGCTTTGTTCCCCACGAATGCATAGTTATTTGTATTTCAGCATAAAATCCTAACTCCTAGGACCTGATTAACAAAGGCAGCCCATGGAGCATTCCCCCAGAGGCCAGCCAGATGGAAAGCCCAGTGGAATTTCGCTTTGAAGTATTCTGTGTTATCTGGCTCATTTGCAAAAGAAATGAGCTTTATGGGATGTTCAAATGTTTCCAGACATAACCAGTCGCCCCAAGTGAGAATGAAGTTATAGTCTCTCCTCACCTTGTGCACATGCAGGCGGGCACACATGTGCCCAGCACGGTTAGATTAAAATGTTTCTCTTATCCCGGCTCTCCAAGGAGGTGGCAGGAGGGGGATCAAAATAAAAAATACATCAGATCAGGCAATGATGGATTGATTTTCCCCCTGCTTTGACTGCAGAATCAGAAAGACAATATGGCGGATCTAATGAATTACACACTCATTTGTCACTAGAATCATGCAAGATGAGTGTCTAGACATCCACAGTCATGCAGCAGCTAAGGCTCTATGGTATGGGGAAGAGCACAGACAGATCTGAGTTCAAATCTCAGTCCTGATGATTTCCAGCTGGGCTGCTACAGACTCTGTTTCCTTTTCTTATAAAATAAGCATACGAATACTGATCGCATAGCGTGGCCAAGAGGAGGGTGCCAAAGGGCTTCAGAAACCACCAAGCAGTGCACATATGTTTCAATCACTCCCTCTACACACCTGCTGATTCTGTGGCACCGAGCTACTCCCTTCCCTGAAGACAAGCAGCACATGCCACCGCCATGCCTTTGCTCACACTGCTCTCTCTGTTTAGCGTGTCTCTGCCGCCAGGTTCCCCACATCCTTGCTGATACTCGCTGTTACCTTTTGGAGTTGGGGGCGGGGGAGGTATGTGTCCAGCTGAGGGCCGAGGAGCCCTACAACACTTAGGCCATTTGGAAGTGCTCCACTGGCAAATTTCCTGAGGTTTTTTTTTTTTTTTTTCCCCTCATAGAGCTAATCAGGCTCCTGCAGGGAAAGAGAACCAATATATGTCTATTTGTCTATATATCTGTCTATTTATTTACAACATTTATTTAAGGAATTGGCTGACATGATTACGGAGGCTGACAAGTCAAAATCTGCAGAGCCTATGTCTCAGACGTGGAGGACAGTAAAGAGAAATGGCTTGGCCTTCTTTTAAAAATTAAAATATTAAAATGTCACTTGGTAAATACCACCTTCCTTCACTCACCCTATATTGTCACAAAAATAACAATGAAGACACAATACCCTCACAAATGCCTAGAAGACTAAGGTAGACAGAAAACTGACTCCCCAAAACAAGACATAGCACTCACACAAGACAGGTAAACCTCCTCAAATTCATCTCATGAAATACAGGCAAAAAGCCCCTTCATACTTCCTCTGCTCTCAGATCCTGCACATAGGGCCAGACAATATTGGGGACGGCTGCCCTTTGGAGTGGCCATACCATCGACTGACCACCACTCAACAGCATCTTAATACTTAGTTCATGCCTAGATTCTCAGAGAAAATAGCTGGGTAAGTTTCCGGGGAGACTGGAGCGACAGTGGTACACCTGTCACATCCACAAGATTGGGAGTAAAGCCTGACAATACACACTTTTGGAGGAGATACGACCTCACCAATAAACTTCAGGCCTTGAAGGCTCATGGTAAATTCTTTATCATCTTCTATGATTTATCCACAGTATTTATCACTACTGAGCGTCTTTTCTCTCCCTTCATTTAGCCCCCAGGGAACCACACTAGCTAGGTTTCCCCCTACTAGAAGCTGTTTCACATTCTTCTTTTCTGGTCATGCAGACACACACACACACACAGACACACACACACACACACACAGTAGACATACCCCAAGGCTCAGTCCTTGGATGTTTTCTCTTCATTGTCCATACTTACATTATCTTAGTCAATTATGGTTTAGATCTAGAATGTCCCCCAGCTGGGGACTTAGCTCAGTGGTTAGAGGGCTTGGCTTGCAAACACAAGGCCCTGAGTTCGATCCCCAGCACCTAAAAAAAACTATAGAATGTTCCCCAAATGGCTCAACCACTCAGTGGTAGGACTTTTGGAAAGTGAATATATCTGGGAAGCACTATAGATGAGTCACTGTTAGGAGGCGGGGCCTGGTTGGAGGTGGGTCACTGGGGGTGTGACCTGGAAGGGTGTATCTCCCTCCCCGTCCCCCCTTCTCTCTCTGCTTCCTGGCCACCATGATGTGAGCAGCTTTCCTCCACCAGCCCCTTCTACCATGCCCTTGCTACCTTGGAGTCAGCCAACCATGGACTAAAAAGATGAGCCAAAATAAATCTTTCCTCCCTTAAATTGTGAGTGTTGGGCATTTTGTCCCAGTGATGAGAAAATGACTAAGACATGGTCTCATAGCTTTAATACCATCTGGTTGCTAACAATCCCCAAATTCACATCCACATCTCAGATCTCCTTTTGGACCTAGACTTGGCTTTCTGTCGACATCTCCACATGGCTGTTCAGTGTGATTGAAAAACACAATGAATGTTGAAATTTTTCATTACAATAAAAGATACATTGCTACTAGTCCCCCTCACAATACTTCTCCTTGCTTTAAACATGCTTATTCCATTGTTCTTGCCACCTTCTGAAGCAATTCTGGATGTCTTCTCTCATGACTGTCTTTAGTTGTGCTGTTATGGCTGATTTGATTCAAAACACTCACATCCTTGTCTCCTTGCCCCCTCACTCACTCTGCTGTAGCTACACTAGTATCTCCACCAGCTTTTGAGTCTATCCGACACTCACATCTCAGGATATTTGCCCCCACAGGCCCTCAGATAGCCACAGATCTACTGTCCCCCATCCTTTGAGCCTCTGCTCAATATCACTTTCAGTGAGGTCTAGACTACTGTTCCTTGCCTCCCTGGCACTCCCTATTTTTTTTTTTTTAACATGGCTTTCTAGTTCTTTATTGCATTTCTCACTTTTGAATACATTCTGTAATTTATTTATCATGTTTATTGTCTCTCTCCCTCCACTGACATTGTCAGGAAAAATTTCAATAACTATTGGAAAGCAGGCAAAGAAAAGGAAGACCAAGTAGCAGGCAGAACTTCAGCCCCTAAATCAACCCAGAGAAGACTGACAGCAACCATCAAGGCACCAGGGTGAGCCGTCTGCACAGCCGTCATCGGGCCTTGCCTGCTCTGGGAACTTGGTGTTGCCCAGGCCATGACCAGGAGTTGGTTTTTCAGGGCTCCTACTTCTCTCTCTCAATAGGCCCTGTTCAAAGCAGCTGTGTGGACTTGGCTGAGGTGAGACCTTCATGGCAAGGGAGGCTGGGGAAGTAGGTAGAGTAACCTACACACACTCTTCTGCAGACAGCATTTTAAATCATCTCTAGAGTGCTTTTAATACTTAATATAATGTAAATGCTATGTAAATGGCACTTATATTGTATTGTTTAGGGAATAATAACAAGCTTAAAAGTCTGTACATATCAGTGTAGATGATGTTTTTTGGATCCACGGTTGATTGAATCTGCAAATGCAGAACCTGTGGAGATGAAGGGCTGATTGTGTTGGGTCTACTTAACGCCAAGCACAAAAAGGAATCAGATACTGAGCAGCTAAAGAAAAGATAAATATCTGCTCTCCTGAGGTATATTAGACCATGAAGGAACTCAAAAAATTCCAAAACATAGGAATTATACAGGCTTCTCTTATCATAATGTAATAAACTGTAGCTGTTTTGTTGAACAGGCTAAATCCAATAGGCTACAAATAGAAAATAAGTTTCATTTTCATTGTGGGGTTAAGAAAAAAACATACAACAGTCTTAAATGTCCCTAATTTTTAATATTCCATTCAATGCGGTAAAAGTCCCATTGAAGCTGACAGGAAAGAGCAAGTTATAAGGAGAAACACAATCGTGTTTTAGAAGGTGATATAGAACTTTAAAAATCAGCTTCACTGAAAAAAATTTACTTTCAATAAAAATAACAATTTTATTTACATAATGGAATGAGATTTTTATAGAGATTTTTACTGATAAAATTATATATCTGCATGCAGTTGGAAGAAATATTACAGGAAAATCCCTTGTACCTCTCACCCAGTTTTCCCTAATGGAACTTGTAACACTATAATATCACAGTCGGGATACTGACATTAAGAACATCCACTGATCTTATTCAGTTTTCCCCAGTTACTTGTGCTTATCTGTATGTGTGTGTTTAGTTCAATACCACGTTACCACATAATTAGTTGGTGTATCTATTACCAGAGTCACACCACTACCCAGTTTCCTCATGTTGCCCTCTTATAACCACACCCAAGTCCCCCACAATGAGTTTTAACAAAAATATGCAGTCATATAATCATCTCCACGATAGTAATAAAAGCATTTCTATTGCTCCCAAGATGTTCCCTCCCCCTCCCCGTTCTCTATCCTAAGCAAGGCCTGTTCTGCTTTCTATTACTGTAGGTTTTACCTCTTCTAGAATATGGTATAAATCCAATCGATATAATGTTGTTGATATTTGTCCATGTTGTTGCCAGAATCTGTAGTCCACTCCTTTTATCACCAAGTAGTATGACTTGCAGAGATATATCAGGTTTTATTCATCTTTTCAAATCTTAAAAAAAAATTGTCTCTGTCTTCCTCATGATCACATTTCTTCCAAATCAATGGATCACAATGGCTATTTCAGTGTTCTTGTCTGCTAATTTCTAACATTTCTTGATTTATTTCTACTAATTAGCTTTGCGTTTGGTTACAATCCCTACTTCTTTGCCTCCTTGGTAATTTTTTTTAGATTCTGGATATTGTATATTTTACTTTGTTTACTGCTGGTATCCCTTTGAATACCATCAAACTTCTTTCTGGAACACAAATTAGTTGGATCTTTTCAAGGCTTCCAGAGTAGCCTTTAGTCTAGTGTTAATTTGTCCTCACTAATAAGACAAAACCATCTGAGAATCCTACTCAAGGTCCAGTGTATTAGGAGGTCTTCTACTTTGGTGGGGGGAGAACATGAAGAATTCCCAGCCCCGTGCGAGCTCCTGGTGATTCATCAGCTGGGAACAGATAGCTTTGCTTACAACTAGAAAACAGAACATGAAAGGCCGAAACTGTAAAGGAAAGGAGTGATAAATTTGATGACATAAAAATGTAAACTCTCTCTCTTTGTTTTCTTCTTAAATTCATTTCAAGTAAGCCTTTGTTTCTGATTGATTTGATGTCACCTGAATGAGGAAGACGATCCGTGGGCCCTGGGGAGGCCCAAAGCCCAAAGCCTGAGACCTGAGTCTACAGCCAACTCGCTTCCCACTGTGTGACCAGAGGGAAGTCTTCCTGGCTCAGCTTCCCTCTTCTGATCTGGAGGATCAGGAGGCTGAGTAAGGTGCGCCCAGGCCCCTTTCAGCTCCCATATCCTGCCCCCTGACTGAGAGATAACCGTTTCTTGCTCATCACTTCGTGTCTCTGAGAAGCTACTCTTGGGTGCTCCAGCTCCACCCTAAGCAGCCTTCTTATTCCTACTTGGCTTTTAAAATATAATTTAGTTTTTATTTGATTTATGGACTTGGTCCCAGTCACTGAACTTCATTCGGCTTGGATGGCTTATTGATTTTCAATAATGGTGGAGCAGAAGAATAAAGAGATGACAGCGGCCCTTGGCTGCAGACCCAAGGGCTGCTGAGAGAGGCAGGCATTAATCATTTCTCCGTGATCACTCAGGCTGTCCCCGGCAGGGCGGCGACCCTGGGGCCTCCACCAACCTGGGACAGCCCGGCAAGCCACACTGTGACTGTTCGCCTCTGATAACAAGAATTGCCAAGCTGGGCCCCCTGGGCTCCAATCCCAGCATCACCTGGACAAGTTACCAGTGCATCTAGCCTCTGCCTGCATAGAGAAGGTGCTCTGAGAACCCCTGAGACCAACTAGGACGGCAGTCCATTCAGCTGGGCAGGGAAGAGGAGATGATTGTGCATACAGAAGCCAACACTAAGTAAATGAATACGAAGACGAACTGGCGACCGGAGATGAGGGGAATGTTGACTTGCTGGCTGAGTGTGTGGGTTTCAGCACAGCTTCTCTTGACTGCCTGCAGCTGCTAACACAGCAAGGCTGATCTATGGTTCCTTCCCTGAAGAACTGCATCGAGCTTTCCTTGGCTTCTGGACCTTTGCTTGTGCTGTTCCAAGATGATGCTCCAACCCTTTCTCTCCCGGCCAGTTCCTGCTTCTCCCTCAGGAGTTAGCTCAGTTGCTGTCTCCTCTGGGAAGCTTTCCCTGTTCCTATGCTCCTACAGAGCCTTTTGCTGACTCTGTCATGACTTCCATCACAGTGTATCATAAGAGTCACATCAGCAATGAAATAATTCATTGTGATGGCCATAACAATGGTCCGTTTCCTTCACTGCGTCTGCTAGTGATCTCCCAGCTCTGAGAGAGCAGGAACCTTGCCTCTCTGTTTCTTCAGTATTTGGTACAGGAGATACTCAACAAATGTTTGCCAAATGAATGTAAGATAGTTGAAAAAAAATGATTTTCAAAGTTATTCAGTGGTTTAAAGAATACTTACTGAGCATCAATTACTCATGTATAGTGAGCCAGTGCTGAAGTTCATTACCTCCTTTTTTTAACCCCCTTGACAACTCCTTAAGTGTTTATGTAGTAAAACACTCAGAGAAATGAGGTGATCAGCCTAAGATCACATAGCTAGGGTCTGGCCAGGCCAAACCAGAACTTGAGTTTCCTAACCCCAAAATCCAGTCTGCCTCTTTCTCATTGGAAAAATGACTGGTTCCTTCTCTCTCCAAGACCCCCATAATTTTATCTTTGTATAATGAAAAGGTTATGCCAGACTAGTAGCTCTTAACCTCTGAGGATTGATGAAAGCTTTGAAGTGCAACCCCAGGGAAATGCATATATGCACAGAAAAATTTACACATAAGTTCACAGGTTCGTGGACCCCTGTAAAACCCAGCTGCAGCCCTCAGGCTGGGAAGCCCCAAGCTCACCCATCTTGGAGGCCTTGCCAGCTCGCATGGTCTCCGTATGGTTGTGATTCACCCACTGACATCAGTTTTATGAAATGGCAACATTTTTCCCCTCATTTTTCAAAGTCTCACACTCACCTCTTCTTCCCAGCCCAGCTTCCTGCTGCTGAGAGACCCTCTTAGCCCAAAGGCCCCTAGGCCTGCCAAAGGCCCCTGAGCCCTGCCATACTATGGACTCTCACCACTGAGTCCTGGTCCTGATTTATTCTCTGTGGTGTCTCTCTGGATGAGAAGTTGTGCATAACAGCAAGACTCGGTCCCAGTAGAAGAAATAGCCAAGCTCAGTCTCTAACAAATAAAATCACTGCAGTTTGGTAACTCCCATGGTTCATGATAAATGTGATTTCCTTGCCACAGCAAATATGGAAGGTGGGAGATGTAAAGATGCTTCCACGGTTGGCCTGTCGAAGAAAGCATAACAATATAAATCAGTGAGATAGAGAGCTTTCTCCTCCATTCATTATCTGGGCAGGCCAGAGCTAATGTGTTTGTTTGTTAAATCTTGTTATCTGCCACCCTTCCCCCTCCAGGATGGCTTTTTAGAAATCCACCACAAACATTTAAGACAAGAAACAACTTTCAGATCCTGAAAATCATGCTAATTCTCCAGAATTCAGGATCTTGACTACTAGGCTGGGAATTTTACCCTGTAGGTGTGGGTCTTACCTAGGGGCACCCAGGGACAGACCTCCAGGGAATGTGTTGGTGAGAGTGATGGGACAGGGGCTCATGTTAGAATTGTCATTCTGGCTGTGGGAAGGGATCCATCAGTGGGGCAACAGGGATGGGGTGGGGGTGGTACAATGAGGTGACAGCATATCCACTAAAACTATGAAGATAGGACACTCGGCCACCCTGCAGGTAGGTGTGTCCAAGAAAATGTAACTGGAAGTGATTGGGTGGAACTTCTTGGAGGGCTCTTTAGAAGAGACTTCTAAACCCTCAGGGGTTTCTTTTTTTATTTTTTTTAACCAAGAACATGTATTGGTACATTGTATACATAGTGATCACATTCATCATAGTTATTTTGTACCTGTACATGATGTGTCTTGGTTTTCCCCCCTCTTCCCCACCCCTCCCTTTTGCTCCCCCTTCCCTATTTATAGCAGGTTTATTTACATATATATAAATATATTTTTGATATTTTCAATATTTCCCTTTCCCCTTTCTTTCCTTTTTCCCTTCCTTCTTTTCCCCTCTTCTCCCTTTCCAGTTCTCCTCTCCTTTGAATATTATCTTCCTTTTATATAATATCTATTACACCTCTTTGTCCTTATTACACTTACGGTTTCTCACCCTCGGGGGTTTCTATCCCAGCCCACCCTACTCCCGTGGCTTCTTTCTTCCTGTCTAGAATACAGAAAAGATGGCTGGCACTATAGCTGTCTTCATGAAACCATAAGGGAAAAGCCAAAAGAACCCTAGAGACCTCAGCTCTGGTATATACTTGAGCCGTAGAGTCAATGCCAGACGCTGCCTGCTTCTACACTCATTACATGAGGAAAAATCCCTGCAGGGCATAGAGTGTAACAATTATATAGGCAGGTGGACAGGAATGTCAAGGTTGGTCTGTCGAGGATCCTTCTGTGCTCTCCAGGCCTTCCCTGCATGACTGTTGGCTTCTCACTCTTCCCACCCTTGCTTGGCTGCTGGTTGGTGTTGTATTTGAGTCTTTCTTATTCAAAGAGCATGTGACTGGGCATTCAATACCGACTGTGTCCCTGAACTCTGCCGGGCTGCATGCAATTCACTCAGCAAGCCAAAGGCAGAACAGAGCTGAAGCTCAGGCCTCTGATTTCAAATCCGTCAGGCCTCAAAACCCAAGTGTGGAACATTTCCTAGGTCTGGCTTTTAACAAATGCATTGGAGATTGGCATGCTGCCGACATTTTGCTGGCCTGGGGAGGGGAACCAGGATATTTTTTTGCAAATCGGGTACTCCATCATGTAGAGAAACAGATCTTTTCAGGAGGTAAAACATCTGGAATTATGTAGCATGAAAAGAGACTAAGAGGCCAGGTTACATGCTCAACACGGCTCTCTGGGTTTTAATGATGCTCAAAGATTTGAACCATTCAGCAAATCTGTTTGTTGCTGCTCTGACTTTGAATGTTTCCCCAGGGAGATGCTGCTAGTTTTTTCTGTCTTGTTTAATCCACTAGGATTCCTGGAGATGGATGAGTCTTCTGGACCCTGAACAAACTCCCTAGGAAGGCTCCAGATCTCAGATTCCAAGTCCCAAATAATAAGCTTCTAAAAATAGAGATTATTTGGCAAAGACAGAGTCCTGGCCTACTCAACCCTGCCACCAGGGCGGCCGTTTTCTTGATACCAGGCATGCAGTTCTCTGGAAAGAACAGTCCAGATTGCAGAGTACTGGGGTAGTGAAAAGAACAAGACTGCATAAAAGGCAGGAAGAGCTGCAGGCTCTGAAAGCTCAGCAGGGCTTGGCCAGAAATTCCCAAGGGCTGGTGCAGCAGTCCCAGGGTCAAGAAGGCCCAACTTTCGTTTTAGCTCACCACTAATGGTCTGGCTACCCTTAGCAAGTCTGTTCCTCTCTCTGGGCATCGATAGTCCCATCTATTAAAGATGGCTGGTGAATTTCAAAGCTCTAGCTGCTTTGGAGTTGTTGGGTGGTCAGAAAGCACAAAGGTGGGGGTGGGGTGGTGAGCAGCAGCAGTCCATGTGAAAGAACTTGATCCCCCAGCACACAACCAGACAGCCGGAGAGCTCTATGGGCATCAGGGTGGCTCTTCTATGCAGACACATGTGCATTCCTCTGGAAAGGACCCTTCCCATAGGATCTGTGTAAGCAGATCTACATGCAGACGTGCTGGGCTTCTCCTCCCTCCTGGAAGCTCCACTGGGAACCAGCCCTTTCCGCATCTCCTCACCAGAGGGCAGAGCCTCAGAGTCCTAAGGGTGGAGGAGAGACACCCACATTTCATCAGCCACGGGGACGACAGCAGATGGTCTAGGTTTGATGTGATTAAATACACTGAAACGAGAAAAGATTTGTCGGCAGGCTTGTGTCTGGCCTTAGAAAAACTGACTGTGTCTTTAGCCTCTCAGTCAATTAGTCTCCAATATTTGGTGTGTAGGGGGGATACAAACCAGGCTCATGTGTTTAGGAAACATTTTTGCTCCTTGGGAATTCTATACTATGCATGTAAGTGTGCACATGTCTGTGTGTACATATATGAATGCAGGAGCATTACATATCTATATGTTTTGCATAATGCATGTATGTATGCAAGCTTGGCACATGTGCTGTACACACATACACATCAGTGTGTATGTGTATCCTTGAGTGTGTGAGTTTGTGTGTGCCTATATGTTCACACATGTGTTTGTGTGTGCCTTTGCATCTGTGGGTGTGAGCATGTATGTCTGTGTGCGCACATGCTTATAAACTCACCGTCTCTGGCAGGACAAGGGTTTGTCGCCTGCACCAGGACCAGAGGTTGATTTAATCAGCCCTGCGTCTCCTTGTCCCACATGCTGAGCTATGAGAATGGCAAAGCCAACCCAAAACTGAAAGACGGATGAGTTCATTTTCAGGTTTTGCTGTGAGTCCGTGGCTCTTGGAAAGGCTAATGGCTCAGAGAGGCGGCATTTGCATCTAGCAGAGTCAGAGAGGCTATGGGATTGGTGGCCAAGGGGTGATTTAGGATAGCTATTTGGGGACATCTACCATTTTCCAATAATGCTTGAGGAATTGCCTCTCCTGAGAAGAGGAATTCCAAGTGGACCTGGCCCTGTGGTGGGGGAGGGTGGAGAGAATGCAGGTTCCTCCCGTCTGAGACACACAGCCACAGGCATCCATGGGCAGCCTGATGCTTCGGCCACCTCTCGGCAGGCCAGCTCCATCGATCGTGGTGCTGCCCTCTCCCTGAGCCCTATCTGGGCACATCTCCTGCATCTCCCCCCACCGCCCCAGTCACCCCCTAACATCTATCTGATGAAATTAGTATTTGAAATACAATAAAGTGATTAGTTCACTTGACTGTGACAAACATATTTAATCTTGGCCGATCGATGGTGTCAGAAAACCAGCGCCATTAGTTAAATTATCCTCTGGTAAGGAAAGCAAACAGCCTAATTGAAGAAGGCAAACTCTCAAGGTTTCCATTTCAGCCCAGGCACTTTCTCTCTTGTGGCTTTAGAGGACTGACTTAAACATCAGCCATAACCTGCTTCCTGCTCAGCCATCACCTTTTAGACCCTTCTTGGGTCTCGGTTTCCCCATCTGTCAAAGTAGTACAGAGATTAACAGGAGAGACTCTGGAGCTCTAAGTTCAAATCTGCACCACTTACCAGCTATCCGTGTGCAAGCAACTCAACTCTGTGCCTCAGTTTCTTTGTAAAATGGGAGTGTCAGTACTAGTGTTGGGGTCCTTTGGCGAAGCAGGTGGAGGAGGCCTGGCCTGCATTCTCATCTCAGCCTCTTGCCACAGTTTGGCCACTTGGCTCTCCCTGTCTCAGGCTCCATCTCCCCATCTACACGTGAGAAAGTGAGATGGAGTGATTGTAAAGACTCCGGAGCCCAGTTATTCCCCGAGCTTCGGAGCCCAGGTCCTGGCTGAGGGTATGGGACTTCCTAAACACGAGCAGTGTAGGAAAGCCAAGTGGTGTCAGTGGCACACGGGAAGTTGTCTCTGATATATTTGGATAGGCAGGGTAATGACAAATATGTTTGTCACAGTCAATGAGCTTTATGGCTATAAAATCAATGCCCTTTCCTTTTATTCCACAGAGCCTTAAAAGTCTATTGTACACAACAGGTCTCTTGGTGCCAGGAGAAGGATGTATGTCCCTCCCTCCTTTGCTCGCTCACTCATGCAGCATCTGCTGTGCTTTATCTCTGTGCTGACCTTGGATTGGGAGTAGAGACACAGGGATGGGCTAGCCCCAGCTTCTCCCTCCCAGAACTCACAGACTCATGAGCACCATCTCCAATATGATAGTGTATTAGTTTCCTATGGCTGCTATAACAAATAATCACAAACATAGCTCCTAAAACCAACACGAGTGGAGCATCATATGGTTCTGCAGGTCAGAATTCCAATATGAGTTTCACTGGGCTTAAATTAAGGTATGAACGGGACGGTGGCCCTTTCTGGAGACTGCAAAGGGAAATTCATTTCCTTGCCTTTCCGTCTTCTAGAGGCTGCTAACATTCTTCAATCAACATTCCTTGTTCAAAGCTTCACATCACTCCACCTCCGCTTCCATCATCATGTCCTCTTCTCTGTCTCACACACTCTCTCACTCCAAAGACCTGTGTGGTACCTCCTTGCTCATCACTAATGGGTTCTGAGAAGTCAGTAGCAAGTACCAAAAATGACAAGTACCAAACAAATTGTTTTGGTGGAAAGGGTAACAAGTCACGGGGCAATCAACACCTACAAGTTCTAGTTTGTGTGAGGAGTACCAAACAGGAAGTTTGGGGACAAAATTTTCTTGTCAAAATATATCAGGAACCAAATCCAGTGAGTTTCAAAGCATTTGAATACCAAGGTATCACTATAAATGGGCAATGATCTCCCTATCACAATATCCGTAGTTATGTCTACACAATTTCTTTTGTGATGTGCTATGTTTTAGATGTCGTTTGTCCCCCAAGGGCTTGTGTGTTGGAAGCTTAGTCCCCAGTGTGAAGTCCCTCATGTTAAGAGGTGACAAGTTTTTTATGAGGTGGGCCTAATAGGAAGTCATTACATTATTTGAGGCAACACACTTGGAAAAGATTAAAGAGGTTCTCATGGGTTAGTTCTAGAAAGAAGGCTAAATAACCAGCCTGTCTCTGGTTTCCTGTCTTACCATGTGAATCCCTCCTACCTGTATTTGCCTACACCATTGTGACACCATCTGCCTGTGCCACGTCCTCAAACCTCCAAATCCGTGAGCTAATAAACTTTCTTTATTCATTACCCAACAGCCTTGAGTATTTTATTATAGCAGGAGAAAGCAGACAAAGATACCACGTAAGGTAACATATTCCCAGGTTTCAGGTATTGAGACATGGACATCTTAGAAGAATGGTATTATTCTGGCTACCACAGATATAATAGTCCCAAAGCTGGAATAAAAAGACTAGAGAGGAACTATCCCTAAGAAGGTTTGGAGGAGCCATTAAAGGTAGTCCTTGAAGCATGAGTAGGAGTTACCCTTCTAGAGACAGAGAAGACCATTCCAGGTGTAAGAAGTAGGCTTTGTCTTTTCTGTCAATACACAAGGCCAAAGCAACTCCATTTTGGGTTTAAATGACCTGGCCATGTACACACTATCCACCCCCTAACCCCATTAATATCCTGAGCTCCAAGAAATGGTGACTATGTACCTTTTCCCACAGCCAGTTTCTAAGACAAAGAACCAAGAAATTTGCATTCCAAACCCCTTATCCCCTCTCTCTAACCACCTCTCTCCCTCACGATAAGAACCAAGGACTTTGTGTTCCAAATCCCACATCCCCAACCCCACATCTCTCCTCTCTAATTTACTCAGCAATGCACACGCACCCCCCCCCATTTGAGTTAGTCAACCACAATGAATTGTAAACCTTTGAATTCAGTCAATGAATTTATTATTTTTTTTAATTTAATTTAATTTTATTTTAAACCAAGAACATGTATTGGTACATTTTACGTATAATGGTTACATTCATCACATTTATTTTGTACCTGTACATGATGCATCTTGGTTCAGTCAATGAATTTAAAGGTCAGCTGCTTCTCCTGTGTTACGGATGAAAGGGGCAACCCTCCTTTGTCCTGCACACCTGCTACCTCATGCTTGCACCCTTCTGAGAAGTAAAATGCCTCGTTGAGAATTCTTAATATCTAAGCACTTTATTTTCTGCACCAACAAATTGAGTCTGGGGGTTTACTTCCAACACAGGCAACAAAAACAATAAGAGCAGGGACCTGGAGGTGCAAGGTGGTAGAGTATATTTGGAAAGCACTATGGCTGGACTTAAGCACTGAGACAGGAAAGAAGCAGAGATCAGGAGGCAGGGGACCTTGTGTGTCACGCTTGGGGTTGGGGAACCATAGAAAAATTCTGAACAGGGAGCAGTCAGATCAGACTTGAATTTCATGAAGATTATTCTAACTATACAATGAGGAATGGATAAAAGGAGATAAATCAAGGTCAGGTCACCAGTGAGAAGACTGCTGTGACGATCCCGCTGAGATGCCAGTGACAGAATTATTGGAGACAGAAGGCAAGGTATGTGATTGAGTGTGGTGCGAAGGACAGAAGACTGAGGCAACTCCCAGGACCCTGGCTTGGATGACTGGGTGGAGAGCAGAGTCCAAGCCCTTAACTTGGGACGAATCCTGTCCCTAAGTCCTTACTTCAGAGTGCCTACAGTCTCTGGAGTACTGTATGCATACATGCATGCATACTCGTGTGCTTGTGCATTGGTATCTCTCCACCCTACACACACACACATACATACACACATACACACACACACACTCCAAGCATGACTGATATTACCCCTTTGGAGAGCAGAATATTATGCCCCTAGAGCATAGCCTGGCCCAGAGCCCTTTCCATGCATTGCTGGCTGGCCCCCACATCCTCTGAGGGAACCAGGATTCATACTGTCCAGGACGGGTTGCTCTTGGGGAAAATTCACTGGTTCCCAATACTCTGTGGGTCAGGACAGTAAAATGCTGTGGCTAAAGGCAGTTCCCAATGAATAAGACACGTTGGATGTGAGGTGTTATTTGAAGAGAAGGATCCACTGCACAGATTCCTCCCAAGGGGACTCCACAGTGAGAGGGCCTGAGCCACTAAGCCTGACCCCAGCTCCTGGGGTGAAGAATGGGCCAGCACCCACCAGGAAAGGACCCTGACAGTCACCTGAGACTGATCCTGCCCTTCAGCCATCTCCACTCAACAGAAACATACTCCCACGGTGGTCAAGCCACAGGTTTGGGGGGTCTCACCCATGGTTTCTGAGTCCTACATCTACCACTGTGTGGTACACTCTCAGTGACTGCCAACAGCCCTGCCCTCTCCGCAGCATCAGAGCACTAGCCTTTGCCCTGAAGTACTTGGGAATGAATCTCCTGGACCTGCCTTGCCCTTGAGTTTCCTCCTGTATAGGGATATGCGGGAGGGGGAGCAATTAACACCTCTCCGGTCCCCAGGTGCCTGGCCCTGCCCCCTGCCAATTACTGCGTGGTACCCACCTGCTCTGGAAAGGGGGGACCAATTATCAGGAATAAGTGTGAAAGTGAGTCTGCTGCCTGCAGCCTCATTACCCACCTCTCGAGCAACCTGAAGGTGGGGGAGCCCCGGTCTCTGCTCCCCCCCAGCGAGGGTGATCAAGGAAAGAAGCTGGATGTTCCAAGAGCTCCTGCATCCCCGGCAAGGAAGAAGACGCACTCTGTACCGTCACTGTGATGAGGCAGAGACGCGAGGGTTTATTTTTTAATGTATGTATGTCTGTGGAAAATAACATTTGTAGATATGTGCCTGGATTCCTTCCAAATGTATCTGTCCTCTCAGTTCCAATAAAGAACCCAGCCTCTTGTCTCTCTTCAATCTGAGAGAAGCAGCATGCAGTCATGAGTTCCTGCTTGGCTTTTGTTTTCCAAAAACTGGAGTTGCTCTAGGGGTTCGTGTAAGGGAGAGAGGGAGACGGGACTGGCCGTGAGAAGAGCCAGTCGGTGACCTGGAGCACCTGGATCCCTGACAGCATCGGGGCAGGTGGCAGCCCTCACGGGGGAACAGCCAAGGGCTCGGCCTCCATAGCACCTCGGCTCAGCCATGATACCCAGCCAGGCCCCACCGATGGGCAGAGACTGCAGAGCAGCTGCCGGTGACCACGTGTGGGCCAGGAAGGTGGCTGTGACTGAAAGAGGGCTGGGAACCCTTCTCCCCCACATTTGTGAGCCCGGGGAAGGCGAGGCGCTTCCCAACCTCTCCAAAGTGGTGGAACGCCAAAGTCCCACCATCCTAGTATGGGCGCAACTGACATGGAAGTTATAAATCTTTTAAGAGAAAACCAAGTCATGTGAATTGCACATTTCAGTATTTGAAATAAGATGCAGCGTGTGAAGAAGGGCACAAAAACAGAGCATCCCAGGACTGACGCAGGTGACTAGTTGCCTGTAGGAAAATGACGACGATGAAATTCACTGAATATTAGCAGCAGTTTCCTCCAGGTGGGGGAATCATGGGTGATTTACATTCCGTTATTTTTATGAGATATTTTATACATTGTTTTCTAATGGTATTTTTTTACTTTATTGATAAGGAAAATAAGTAGGATTAATTGGTGTACGTCCTTGGCCTCCTTCATTGGGTCTCATCGCCTACAGACTACTCTTGAAAGCCCCTGAGTCTAGCCCTTCCGTGCGTCTTTGTGTCCTCCCTGCCCTTTGCCTTCCGTCCCCTTGCCTGGCCATTCATCCCCAAGTCTCAGCCATGAAATGTCCTTCACCAGACAGCCATCTCCTCCATGCTCACCCCAACTCTCAACTGTGGCCCTTCAGGTCCGGGCTGCAATGCTTGTGTCCACATCTATCTCCTGCCAACTCTCCACAGGGCAGGGACCAGGCCGCCTTCATTTCTCTGGGCACACAACTGGTGTTCCTGAATTGTTGGCTGAATAAACTTTGGAGGACGTAGGCTCCTTCCCTCCACAGGCCTGAGTATCCTCACCTGCAGCATGAGGCCAGTGACAGCGTTCCCACCTCTAAAGCATGGGTCCTGGGCTCGGCGATGGTTCCTGTAATTATAACGCGCCCATTATCGTTTAATCGCAGCGTCTTCTCCTTACTCCTCTACCATTCCTGCACCTCTAGAATCAAACGCTGTTGCCTCAGTGGTTTGGGGACTGTGAGCTGGGGCGTCAGCGGGGTGGCAGGTTGAGCCTTTCCCAGTAATTACCGCTCCCGGGAAGTCCTCTTGGCTCAGCTCCACACTTCACGTGGCTAGGACGACAGCCACTTGTCAGAAGCCTCCCAGAGAGACCACCTGGAAATGAGAGCGCCCCGACTGGGAGCCAGGCTGAGGGGGGATGGGCGGCGCGGCCGCTCTGTCATTAGACAGCCAGCGCTGGAGGGATTGCTCCGGTTTAAATTAAGGATTTAATGAGATGAGGCCAAATTAGATGCAATTAAAAAGACACTTTAGAACTGGCAGACGACCAAGAGAGGCAGTAATGACTTTTCTAGAAGGGAATCCCACAGGCTGGGGGGCTGGGGGGCTGCGGGGCTGGGGGCCTTGTTGAAACATTCGGGGGTGGGGGATGGGAAGACAAAATAGAATCAATCATTGACAACCTGGGACCCTCAAGGCCCACAGGCCTTCAGACAGAAGCTCAGGCTTGTAGCTTCCCATCTGGACTATTTGGAGCCCCCAGATCCACAGAAGACCTGTAGTACCTTACCAAGCATTGCTAAGTAGACATTTTTTATTGTTATTTAAAATCTTGGGGATAGGGGAGTATGCTGGGCAGGCTCCCAAATTTTAGCCCATGGAGCCCGCCCATGAGTGCACTCCTTCTGCCTAATAACAAAGAGGCCCGCAACACCCTGGTTTGTTTCCGTGGGGCCCTTGGCTGGGCCTGGGTCTCCCTGTGGGTTTCTGGGCATGGCAGTATCATGCACCAACATCACTTCCCTGGGGGAATTCAGGCCATGCCATCAGTTCACAAGGTATTGTCTGTGTGAGCCCACTCCGAGGTGACTTGCATGCTACGCTCAGTTAAAGCCCAACACAGCGTGAGGCCAGCACCATGGAGAGGCTGGGTAATAACAGAGCAATGGGGAAAAACATCCTAAGCATCAACACTGTCAAATCAAACACTGTTAGTTCGGGTCTTTCCAGCCTCACTTTTGTTAATTCAAATGCACTCCATTTAGCAATGTAAGGTCACCTGCTACCTTGCCTATGACACTAGATAACCTGTTAGGGGTAAAGTTAAATTTTAAAGCTTGGACTTAACATGCAAACAAAATTAATTTGACTGTTTAGAAGTTTGAGCGAAAAACTGTCAGACATGGGCACTGAGGCATGAAATTCTCTTAAATGACAATCCTGAACATCTTGCAAGCAACAATTGAAAACTATCTTTCTGCCAAAGAATGAATATTTAAACTAAGAAACCTACTCATCATCTCTCCCCAAATTTAGTCCTCCCAGTTCAAGGAATGAGAGCAGGGCTTAGGTATTATTAATAATTCAACCTTGAAACAAAATAATTGCCTATTATTCCTCTTGAAGTTCCTGGATGAGTCTAATTAGAGAATATTCTGAGGTGGTAGTGTTTTGAAAATTCCCTGCCATTTGCAGCTACTTCTCAGGGTGGAGCAGGATTTTAATAATACAGTGAAACCAAATCTAAATGCTGAAATAAATTGGATATTGATGCAGATACTAAGTTGCCACTATTATTTATAATGTCCAATTTCGAATTATTTGGGTTATTGAAATCACCTCATTATTCTCATTGGTTGACTTTATAATAAGTAGTGCTTATAAATTTAAACTGAAAAATAAATTTGTAATAATGTCACCCCTGTCAGTTTCATGTAATAGATTTCCACCTACAGATGTGTTCAAATACTACTGATGAAAAGGCTAGAAACAACTGACCTAGTCCAACCCAGATATGGAACAATTGGCAAACAGTCACTGAAAAGGGACAGGAGCTCGTCTGGGGCCACGAAGGAGTCAGACACAGGGCTGGACTGTGGCGCAGTATCCCAAACCTCCAGGCCAGAGGCCCTGAGAGCTGGGTGCATGCCAGGAATCCCAGCACTCTGGGAGGCTGGAGTAGGAGGACCCAAAGTGCAAATCCAGCCTGGGTGACTTAGTGACTTAGCAAGACTCTGTCTGAAAATTTTTAGAAAATGGGCTGGTGGTGTAGCTGAGTGAAAAGGCCCTCAGTTCAACCCCCAAAACCACACACACACACACACACACACACACACACACACACACACGAACACAAAGAGTCATTAGGAACAATGCTCCCTGCCTTCCCCTGCCTTAGTCCTCGCTGAGTCTGCTCAGTCCCACCCGAAGTTCTCTTCCCCTCCCATCATCTCTCTCCCTGCAGTGCTGATCAGTGACCAGCTCCCTCCTTTAAAATCCTGAGGTAGCTCAGAATTCCGCTCTGAACGTTCTCCCAGGAGCCACCATGTCCCAGGAAGGACCCTGGTGGCCCACTGTCAGGGGAAGGGAGGTCTAGTAGCAGAGCGCTAGCCTCTACTCCACTTCCTGCAAACCAGCCCTGCTCTTGTGCAGTGATGCTAAGTCCCGAGTCTCTGACACCACACAGTGATGCCTGGATTCAAAGTCCACCCAGCCATACAGAATGCCAAACCTATACAGCAGGGCTGGAAGCAGGGGTGGTGTGAGACTCTAAGGAATCCTCCTGTGTAAGGCACATAATGCAGTCGGTGGCTGTTAGCCATTATTATCTGTTTTACAATAAGGGATTGATGTAAGGTACCATTTTAAAAACAGATTTGGTTGCTAAGGAATGTAGGGGAGAAAAAACTGGCTTAGAAGATAAATGCAGGATGTTCTGCCCCAACATTTGAGATCCTTTCTCTCTGCCTGTCTTCAGCCTCCTCCGGCCCTCTTCATAACTCCTGTGCCGGGACAGAGGTCTCCTGCTGCCCGCTAAGTGTGCCCTGACACGCAGGCCTCCAGACCCTGGCTCAAGCACTGCAGGGTCTGGAAGCTTCCTGCTCTCTTCTCCAGGTCTGCGTGCTGTGCCCCCTTTTCCTGGGGCCACCCATGAGCCCTGCAGAGAGGCAATGCCAAAAATCAGTTCTGTAGTGAGTAAAGGGTTGCAGTGCATTACAGAGCAGGCAGAGCAGGGTCCCTATTTTTACTCGGGCTGGGTGATTTCTCTGGGATGGCCCTGTGGAACTGATGAGAAGCATGGGGAACTCCAACAACTCCCAGTCCCAGGCAGCTCTGCTACTTCTGTGAGCTCTTGGCACCTGGTTTGTCCTCACCTTGCAGAGCTGGCAGCTGGGTCCCACATGCTCCTGGTTGTGTTCCTTGTCTGCCCTCTGCCCTGCATCCTGACTCTGCCTCTAAGCCCCTTCAGAGCATTGCCAGTACCTGCGAGCTCAAGCACCCACCTCCCCAGCCCAATGCATAGGTGGGAACCGAGGCTAAAAGGAGTAAGAGCCTGACCTTGGCCACAGAGTGGAGCTCAAAAACATCCTGTGTTCAGCCTTAGGAGGTGAGGTGAGCCACAGGGTCAGAATATAATAACAGGCCAATAAATCAAACAATAGATGGTAAAATAAAACAAACTTCAGAATCTATTGACTAATCAGTAATGCCTGATTGCCTGCTACAACCTGAGAATGCCACATACTGATTACCAAAGCCTCAAGCCAATAGACAACTGTCATCCAGCACAGTGGCTTTCAGACTCCCCCATACATCAGAGCCATGTGGAAGGCTCGAGAACACCCAGACTGTCACCTGGGGCGCCACGTCTGATCCAGAAGAGCCGGAGATGCTGGAGAGTCTGCACTTCTTACAAGTCCCCAGCTACTCCTGATCTTGCTATGCCACGGGCCACACACTGAGAACCACTAAGCTAGTCTTTGATCGTCACCCTACAGACTATGGGGTAACCCTACTGGCTGCCACTGTGGCACTCAGGGTTTCAAGAGTGGCCCCTGAGCCTCACATCCCCATCACTCCACTGTTGCGTGAATTTCCCAGACAGATGTAAAAGAAATGTCTGCCTCTAAACTGAGAGGGAGCCAACAGGCCAACTCTCAGACAAGTCCAGCTTGGTGAGTACCTGAATTTATTAGGGGCGACTTGCAGAGCAGTGGACAGCTTGTGGGCTACAGCACTTCTGAGATGGCCAACTCCCCTTTGCTAAGCTACTGGTTTTATAGGGCACTAATTAAAACAGCAAAAGCAGGACGCACAACAAGAGGGATCCTTGGGGAAAGTTGTGTGTACTCTTGCCCCCTTCACATCCTTATCAGGAAACTCCACCAGTCTTGGCAACATTACTAGCCATGGTGGTGGGTGACCTTGTGCTGCAGTCTGTGCACAGCCTCAGGACCTGATGGGGCCCACTGGACAGGTAAACAGGGGCCCACTGCAAGACAGAGCAACTTTAGCTAGGGCTCCAAGGACCAGTCACACTACACTCACTTAGAACGGGTCAGGCTGGCCTTTCTTTTACTCCCCCATCCCGGAACCCCCTAAAGTGTAGTGAAGTGGGCCACTTGTCACCTGTCTCCCCCTTGGCCCAGGAGTCCCTCCTGGACAGGGCTACTGCCTTATTTACCTTGGGGTTCTCAGCACCTGGCACAGAGCCTGAGATCAAAGACTCAGTGAATGTTTGTTGATCAAAATCAGAGATCACTGAGGCTGGTGGAGAGCAAGAGATGTGCTCAAGTTCATACATGTGGTCAGTGATGGAGCCAGGGACAGGATTTTGTCCCCTCCTCTGAGCCTGCCCTCCCGATGTCCTTGGGAATGACCAGCTCCCTGTTATTCCTGCCCTTTCAGACACTGTGAGGAGAGGGTTCCTACCTGGGCCTTCCACTTTTCTCTGTTAGCCTGGCGAAGCCCTCTCTGAAGGGAGCCCATCTCCCAGCCCCACTGTAGCCCTTCCCAGGAGGACAACAGTCACTTTCCCTCCCTGGGCTTTGACCCCCTTCATCCTTCCACCTAGCAATGTTGTCTTCCATTTTAAAACCCAGACCAAACGTCGTCTCTCCACTGCCCCTCAACTGAGGCAGACCCATCCCTCCCTCCCCGGGTACCTTCAGGCCTTTGCCAAAAGGTGCTGTTTCTGGGTCTTTCTCCCAGGGTACTTCTTGTAGGCAGAGATCAGTTCTGCTCTGACACATCTGCTTCCTTGGGGCTCTTGACAGAGCCTATCAGTGAATGGGGTGAATGCTGTTCATCAGTGGCCCTGGTCCAAGTAATGGGGCTAAGACAGTCACAATGGAGCGGCCCTCCAGCCCCACAGTGACACCACGCGAGGAAGGAGTCTGAAAGCAGGGCAGTTGTGGGGGCAGTGTCTTCTCTGTCAGAAACAGACCAAATGGGGCCGGGGAAAGTGCCGCAAACCTGGTGGTCTAGTGTGTTGGGGTCCAGCTAATTGTCCCTACCGCCCATTTCACTAAGAAAACTCTTTAAATTACATGATCCATTATTGTAAAACAAACCACCCCAAAAGGCAGTGACACAGAAATCAACAAATTATTGTTTCTTACGATTTGGGGGTTCAACTGAACCCAATGGGGAGCACTTACCCATGGCACAGGCAGGGGCTGAGTCCTCACTGGCCTACATGCGGCTGGTGGCTCTGTTGGGATGAGAATTCCTGAAGATTCACTCACACGGGGGCTACCTTGGGGAACCATGTCACCTTGCCACACGGTTAGCTTGAGCTTCCTCATTGTACAGTCATCTCAAAGCAATACTGGGCTTCTGAAGAGGGAGGAGGTGAAAGCTTCTAGTCCTCTTAATATATGAGTGTGGAAGACTCAAAACATCACTTCTGCCACATTCAGGTCAAAGTTAATCGCAAGGCTCAATCCAGATTTAAGAGAAAGAGACTCAGACTCTACCTGAGTCTGGGCAGAGCAGCACCACACACAGGGAGGAGAAGGGCTGGTGGCAGCCATTTTGGGTGCTACCACCTCACAAAGGGGAAGTTAGAGGCCTTCTTTCAGCCCTGCAGGCTCAGGAGCATGTCTGGCACATATTGCTGTGGAAACTGTTGACTGTGTTACTCCATAGACAGATTCCAAACCCAAGAAGGCCCAGAAAACCAGCTACAACGGCGATCTCAGTGCAAAGGGAAAGGGCCCTGGCTGTAAGATAGAAGGTCTAGGTCCTTCTGCAGCCTCGCCCCTAAATTAGTGTGAGACACGGGCCAGACTCTGTTGGGGCCACCCCAGCCAGATCTACCACGGCCCACAGGCTGTTTGTCCATAGCCTTCCATCAGAACTGAGGTCCTTTCATCCTTCATGTTTGCTAGTCTCCTTAAGATCAAGGGCCTCCTCCTCTCCTCTAGTAGCAAAAATTTAACAACAGCTCCTTACCCACGAATTTCTAACCAGAGCCCTGGGATGGCTGAAGGTAGCCCAATTCCAGGGTGTTTTAAGAACAATTTTGTTTGTGCATGCAGTACTAAAGATTGAACTTGAATTGAGGGTCTTTGCACTGAGCTTTTTAATTTTTTTGTTTTGTGACAGAGTCTTGTTAAGTTACTAAGCTGTTCAGGCTGGGCTCAAATACGCAATCCTCCTTTTTCAGCCTCCCAGAGTAATGAGATTACAAGTGTGCACCCAGCCAAGAAGGCGACTTTGGAATTACAGTCGAAATACAGAACAGATCTCTGAATGCCAGAGAAGGGCCTTGAAATTGCTCTTAGTTCATGCCCCCATTTCACAGATTAGTACACCAAAATAGCCTGCTGTGGAGACATACACAGGGATAAAGGTAATTGATTTAGCCAAGCCCCCTCTCTGCTGGCAGCCCCTGCCAGTCTTCCCCAACAGCCCCATGTGCCAGGCTCAGGACTGGCCCAGAGATTTCTAGGTGCTCAGAAATTCCAACCCCTGTGAAGCCATCTGTGGCCAGAGTGTTCTCCTGTGGGCGGGGCTCCCTGTTAACTCTATAAGGCTCAGGGTCTACCCACAGGAACACTGGGAAGGCAGGTGGGTACCCCTATCTGTAAATGCTACCCTTCCCAGGTTCTGATACCCACCCCAACTGATAAGCCATTGGCGTGATCCTCTGGTTGGGGGGGGGGGCAGGTACTAAGCATCACATCCTGCTGCTGCCAGGCATTAGCTAAGGGGAAGGCAGACTGCCAGGCACTTCAGTCGGTCCGTACTCATGGGAAAGAATTTCCAGCAGCCTGGGCAGGTCGCTGGAGGAGAATCACACAGGTACAGGCCATCAGAGACACAGTACACAGGCAGGGAATGGGCCAGAGACTCAGCAAAAGGCACTTAAAGACTACTGGCTGGTGGCCCTACCATGTCCACCCCTAAGACTAGTGCTGTCCCTGCTCAAAAAGAACAGTGTAGGCAAACGGTGAATTCAGTTTCGTATATGATCTTCGTGAATTAATCATCTTTATCTTTCTCATGATCACACTCACAGGGAGGAGTTATATATGATGAGGAACTGAAACATGCTTTGCTCTGGGGAGGTTGGGCCCTGAGCTTGGACTGTCCCCCTTGAGCTGGCTGCCACCAATACAAGCAGCACTACTCAGGCCATGAGGTGGTCAGGACACCCCAAGAGTCACAGGCCCTGGCTCCCACAAACTAACCACATCCCAGGATATCACACTAGACTGATTTCTCCAAGGACACAGGCGTATTTGCACAATTCTGAGAAGCTCCTTCGTCCTACACCTCTGACAGAACCAGGGACACTAATCAAGTGATTCCTGTGCAAATCTATACTCCCACCTGTGGTTTCAGGGCCCAGGAAGCAGTGATGGGGGAGGCCAGGGGTTAGCACTGAGAGGGCTGTCTCTGGGTGACAAAGCTGGGGAATCTGTGAAGGGGGGCCCATCTCCCCAGCAGATCCCGGCACCTGATCCTAGACCCATGGAAAGCTCTCAGACTACCAGAGCTGAAGGAAATATATCTGTGGTTTCCACACTGTCTCTCCAAGCCCTCCTGTGCAAGAAGGGACAACAAAGTCACCTGGAGCAGAGGAATAAACAACTCTGGCTGCCTCCCACACAACGGGACATCTGAGAAGAAATTTGTGACTGCAGAATCCCAGGTGACCAGCGCTGGTGAAGCCACTGCCCCTGGGCTGCAGGCCTGAGCAATGGAGGGGTCAGGCACTGGGCCACAGTCCAGTCTGGACCCTCCTTCTCTGCCTCACTTTTATCCCCATCCCTTACCTCTGTCTGCCACCAAATCTGAAACTCAGAGCAGGAGGCCTGAAAGGCACCCAAGAGAGGAGCTATTACGACACCACAGGCAAATCCAGCCTTGGCTTGGATACACCCAGCGACGGCAAGCTCATGCCTCTGTGGCAGCCCCTTCGGTCTCTGTAAAGCTGCTACAAAAGTCTTCCTGTTGGTACCGAGCTGCCTATTGTTCAGTGTCATTCTGCCTCTGGGCCACTGGCTATGGCTCTGTCTCCTGCTCGTGGAATAGCAAGAACAGAAATGACAACCACATAATTTACTCCATAGAAAATACTGTTTGCCCCTCCCACTAACGGCTCCCTTGCGGACCCTCAGTAACACAAAGATGTTTTGCTCTTTACCATTCACATGGTATTTGCACCTCTACTTGACTCTCGTTCCTCAGAAGAATGCAGCCCCATATGCCAAGTAAGTTTCTGTCGGTGCATTACACAGCAGTGGCCAACAGAAGGGCCAAGATTTATCAAAATGCCAGTTTCCTGTTTCTTAGAAGAGTACTTGGATGTTGGGTCCTGGTGGTCATGGGGCCCCCATTCTGTCATCCAGCAGCTGTTCCCAGAGCTCCCCTCAAGGGCCTGTCCAACCTTGCAGGCTGCCAATTAGGGTGACATTGAAATGTATGTCTGGCTCCTGTGGCTGTGCTATTTAAATCCTCTGAGTCCCACATGAGAAGGTGGAGAGGTGGCCATGCCACTCTGGGTGCCTGGGGCCCTGAGTCTGTGGGTACCTCTCCTCCACCCTCAGTCTGGCTGCCTGCAGTCATGTGGGCCCTCGTGGCTAATTCCACGTGGAGAGCTGGGCTCTGATGTCTGACCTTCAAATATAGGGCAGTGCTGGCTGGCGGGAGGCAGCTGGGAGCTGCTTACTCAGAATGTCAGCTGACTCATTTCTCATCCACTTGGCCAGTCGGTGGATGAATTAATTAAGTGATGCGGCCAGAATGAGCAGCGACAGGCTGCACTTTGCCAGCCTTACATCCTGCTGTTTTGAGCTTTAATAGGATGCAGGGAAGAATGAAGGAGTCCCAACACTGAGTTGAGACTTAGGCTGATCTCAGTTTGAATTCCAGTTCTGATATAGCAGTTTGGTTATTACTTTGGGCGAATCCTTGTCCTGGGCTTAAATTTGCTGGTCTTTACAAGGAAGGGAGTGAATTTGAGAATCTTCACAGAGGAGTTGGGGGAGTGGAGCCTTTTCAGGACATTGTTCTTCACAACCTCATGCATGAGTAAGCTGGAAAACTAACAAGGACAGACATAGAGGTTACAGACTGATGCCCAAGGATTGTATCTGCCACACAGAAAACATGTACTAATAAAAAGGAAGCATATTGTTATATAGAAATACATTTTTACTTTGAGCATAGGAATGCATGTTCCAATGTGGCCCACTCTCTCCCACACACACTGTCTCCTATACACACTCTCTATTTTCCTGCAACTGGCCCCTTGTGTTACTTGTTTCTTTGATGTTGATACTAATTTTTTAATTAAAAATCTTAAATTAAAAAATGTCAACACACTAGAATAAGAGTTGGCACATTATGGCTCATGCAAATTGTCTACTGCCCAGTTTTGTACAAACTGCACACACACACACACACACACACACACACACATTTTTTAAAGTAGGAAAGGTTTACTTTGACTCACAGTTTCAGAGGCTTCAGTCCATGGCCCGTGGGTCCCCTTGCTTTAGGTCTGTGGTAAAGCAGAAACATCATGGTGGAAGGGCACAGTGGGAAAAAGTCACTCACCTTATGGCAGCCAGGGAGCAGAGAGAGCAGGAAGAGAGCTAACAAGGAAGAGGCCAGGGACAAACTATATCCCTCTAAGCCAAGTCCCCAGGGACCTGTTTCATCCAATTAGACCACCTCCTATGAAGCTTGTTGAACTAGGAACTCATCAGTGCATTAACCCATCAAAGATGTTAAAGCCCTCATGATCCAATCTCTTCCCACCAGTGGGCAACCAGGTTTATACATATTTCAATAGCTGGGGGAAAAGATCAAAAGAATACTATTTTGTGATATGTAAAAATGATGTAAAATTCAAATCTCAGTGTCTACAAATAAAGTAGTGTTGGGACACAGCCACAATCATTTGTTTATCGTCTGCAGCTGCTTTCCCACTGCAACAACAGTGCTAAGCCATTGTGTAGCTCGCCAGTCACTGAGCAAGTGGGGTGGATCCTTTGGCAGGGAAAAGGGGGTCACCACAGTACACAATTACTGTGGGGGTCTGGGGTTCTTCTACATAGCAAAGGTCTCTTTCTCAGTCGGTTGGTTCTAGAAATGAAAACTGGCCCAGGTCTGTGCATCAAGTGAGTACACTTACCTTGTTTGTTATTGGGGAGCTGTCCTCACCCAGGATGCAGCCTGCTCCTGCCTTCGCATCTCTCCTGCTTGCAGATGTGATGTAGCACCCTTGTTAGCAACCCATCTACTTTGCCCCTAGAGACATGTCTCTGGCTGCTTGCATTGTGCTATAGTTTATATCAGAAATGTCCACCAATGCTTGGTCCTTTTCTTGGTGCTGTTGAGAGGTGGTGAAAACTCCAAGAGGGAAAGCCTAGTGGAAATTCTTCCAGTTATTTAGGGTGTGTCCTCAGTGGGAATAGTGGGATCTTCACCTCTTGTATCTGATTCTTGGTCATGTGGTGGAGGGCTTTGCTCTACCACATGCTCCTGTTGCAATGTGTTGCTTTGCCACAGAACCAAACACAACAAGGCCCATTGATGTGGACTGAAACATCCCAAACCATAGCCAAAATAAATCTTTTCTCTTTATAAATTGATTATCTCAGGTATTTGTTATAGCAATGGAAAGCTAACAAGGTGATGTAACAAATAGTATGGACTATGTGGCTTAAAGAACAGGCTTTCATTTCTAGAGGCTGAAAAATCCAAGATTAAAGTGTCAGCAGATTGCCTTCCTGGGGAAGACCTGGTCCCAACCCACAGATGACCGTCTTCTAGCTGTATTTTCCCATGGCAGAGTAGAGGGGAGAACACTCTTGTCTCTTCCTCTTCTTACAAGGTTACTAATCCCATCACGGGGCTCCACCTCATGACCTCTTCTAAACCTAATTACTTCTCAGAGGCCCTACAATCACATTGGGAATTTGCTTTACAATTTAAGAACGTGGAGGAGACACAAGCATAACAACTGCTGTGTTCTGTTAATATGTCTGTGCCTGCCTGTGGCTCGTCCCCACTCTCTGCTGCTCTGCCCTGGCTGGTTGGCACCATATTGCCCCTACCCCATGACCACCATTTCTTCTGAAATCATGCCTCCTGTGGCTGTCTACAAAGTCAGGTCTGAGATCTCCTCTTCAATTGTCAGCCTGACTGGCAGAGGAGAGTGACCCTTTAGGGATACAGTGGTCCCCATCACCAGAACAGTTTGAAATCTGGAGGTGACTCTTGGAATGTGAACTTCTACTGGATCTTCCTGCCTCAGAGAAGATATCCTTTCCAGCATGACCGCCGCCCTGGACCTTCTTATTCCTTCTTCTCCCACCTGTCAGGGTGACCTGTGCATCCCCACTTTGCTCAGGCTGGGTCATTAGTGTTGCCAGGGTTGTTCTAAGAGCCACTCTAGCAGTGAGTTTGTCTCTAACCCTAGAGCACTTGCTGAGGTGTTAAAGCTCAGTATTCTGAAAAAGTATTTCCAGGACAATAGTTAACTCTTATTCAGTCTCAGCGTTCAGCCTCCTAGCCAAACACCATCAAAATCCAATCTCAGAGTCACTTTCTGTCTTCCTGTGGTATGTGTTAGCTAAACTTGCACCTCTTTGAGGTGTGACCCTTTCTTCCTTTATCAGACTCAGTATGTCTCAAATCAGATTCTTCTGGGATTTAAGCCTGTTTTTACCCTGGCAACTGAGGAAGTGGGGGCAGCTCCTGAGGAGAGGGCTCCTGTTTCCTTGAGGAGTTTGGTGGAGGAAATACACAGGTTCCACCGTCTCCTCCCCCAAGGAAGAAATACTAGCTCCTATTATAGAGGGTTGGGCCGTGTCTGTTAACTCTGGCAATTCAGAGTGGTCCACAGAGTTCAAATTCCTGGAGACATCACCCATTACTCCCCACTCGTGTTTCAAAGTTCCTGGCGTCCCTAACTGGAACTTGCCTTTAGTATAACAGACCTGCCTTGGCATTTAAATATGCATGGCCCTCTGCAACTCTATCTACAATGCTGAGTCTGCCTTCATTTCAAAGATGAGAATTTCTGGGGTTGAGGATTTAGCTCAGTGATAGAGCACTTGCCTAGCAAGTGCAAGGCCCTGAATTCATCCCCAGTACCACCCCCAAAAGATTTCTTCCCATTCTACCAAAGAGATACTTAACCTTTGACTATTTGTTGACTGCCCTCGATCTCTCACCCTGCCCTCTGTAGGGTGTCACACCTTATTAAAAGCCAGCCAATTCCACCATCTTGGTTGGCATTGTTCTCTATATCCTTCGCATGTGTGTGTCATTGTACCATCAAATGTGTTATCCTCTATTTGACATTTTCTCAGTTCAGTGCTTGTGAAAGCTCCAACAGTTGAGCCACCACCTTGTGCCACAGACTATTGCCACAGTCCACCCTGCATGGGTGCTTCTTGACACAGTCAGCCACTGAGTGAGCCGGACTCCAAACCCTACAGCCCTCCACCTCTGCTGGGTCGAGCCCCTAAGAAGTAGACACCAAAACAGGGATAGACATGCAGGAGACTTAGCAGAGAAATACATGAGGATGAAGGGAGAGAGCACCTTCGGGGCTGACAGCTGTGCAAAGAGCACAAAGGACAAACTTTCAGGAAGAAAGAGGTAAGATTCAGGGCAGTTCTGAGAGTAGCTTGGCCAGCACCTTGGGGAGTTCCCAAGCAAAGCCGGCCTGTTAGAGGGACTCCACGATGGGCAGAAGGGGACCAGCCCCAGGACTCCCCCTGTGCTAAGTCTTCGGCTAGGAACGACTCAGGGGGCATGGCCTTGGTGTGCGTGTTGTAATGGAGTCAACTATTAGTCAGTTCTATCCCACCACAAGCTCTCATAGAGGACCCTCCATGGCCACCATAATGTCTCTACTGGTTTATCCCACCTGTGATGCAATGCCATTAAAATTAACTTAGTTAAAGATCACTGAGCCAGGCAAAAGAATGGAGTCAGCTAGAATCCAGTCAGATATTATTTTAAATTTTGTTGCAAGTAGTGTCCCTGCCAGAAAGGACAAGATGGAAAAGAGGAAATTCCAATAGATGTTGAAATCAATGAGTAATCTAAAAGGCCTGGATTGTGAGTTCACCAGCATTTGAACAGTACGGGCTTGGATTCCACTAACGTCACATTAAAAAGTGCATGACGGCAATCGCCTAGGATGATTTTGGTTTAAGTCTCCAGGGCAGCCACAAGCGCTGAGCAACAGCAACCACGGCTCTGTGAGATGGTAGCTACACCCCGTTGTGAACTTCGGCTCACGGGAAATGAGGGGTGTTACTGGGTGGCCACCTTGACTCTCTTGGGCTGAGAAAGCAATTCCCTTAGTGAAAAGGGGGTCTTTAAAGTCCCTGGAAGGTATATATTCCATTACAAAGTCAATTAAATTCATAATTTTAATGCATTTAATGCATAAATGTGCAAATGATCTGTACGTTTTTGGTATTTGCAGGGTTTGTGATGTGTAAGAGAATTTGACATATCTTAGATTACATTGTAAATGTGTAATTGGGTAATCGATTTTAGACTTGTGATTTTAAATTAAAAGTTGTAGGAGATTTTGATTAGTTTTGTAAACAGTACCGGAATGTTTATAAGAACCTGAGATTCATCATATTTTTTATTTTGATTTATTAAATTCACAAGAGTAATTTAAGTGCTTGGAAAGGTTTTGCTTATTAGGTCAGGTACATGAAATATTCCAAATAAAACCAAGATTTGTCAAATTTATACACACACTTCAAAATGCTTAAAGGAATTTTATTAAATGAGTCCTAATGAGACTGTTTAAGGGAATTTGGATTTACAATTAGGATATTAAAATTTGAAATTAAGCTTAAGGGCTTAGGGAGAAATAGGATTTGGGGTTGGTTACTTCCTTCTTTATCAAGAAATTTATCTTCAAGTCATCAAGAACTCCCTCTGACCCTCTAAAAAGGCATCCATCATTGTTCTCTGCCCCACCTGTTGGTTGTGGATTGGCTGAGCAGCACCCTCCTTTCCACTCTAAATAGCTCCCAGCTCCTTATACCACCTTCCCTTCCGTCTTCCTCTGCTCATTCAGCTAGAAGCAGCCTTCACCCAGGTCATTCATCACCCTGCAAAGGTCTCTCTGCTTCTGGTCTTCTCTCTTCTCCTCTTTCTTTCCTTCTTTTGGGAGAATTGCAAAGACATTGCTAAGAGAAGAGCAGAGCCCAGCCTGCCTGGCCTGGCTATCTTTGGGTAATCGCCGGCCCCTGGTGTCCCCTTTGTGGAAGGTACTTCTGGCTCTGAAGGGCAGGCTCCCGTACACAAGGGCACAGTCTTCGCCATGAGCCTGGCCTGCCCTCTTATTGTGGGTGGTCATCGGTTGGCCAGGACAGCAATGTTCCTCTCAGCCATCTACTTCTCTGCTATATATCCCAGGTAGGCATGGAGGCCCTCATGATATTAAGGGTGACAGTAACCACCTTCTCTGGGTCTTCCCTCCTTTTCTGTAAAGATCTTATCACCCTGACCCAACAGTCTGCCACTTCCGTCTCTCCTCAAGTGGAATCATTGGAGGCCAGTGACGCAAGGAAACACCTTGACCTTTTGTATCAGAAGTGTGAGAACGGGAGCCCAGGTCCAGCTCCACTTCGGACTTCCTGTGTGAGCCTGAGTAAATTACCTTCCACTCCGGGAGAGGACTACTCTGGCCGCTTATAAAGTGATGAAGGGGGCCAGTCAGGACAGAGGAGCCAAGATGGTGCTACAGGTGATGCGGGGTATTGTGAACATGGTCTCACCAGAGCTACCCAATCACACCGGTGGGCCAGTGGTGGGCACTCCAGAGCAGTAGTTAGTAGTTAGCAGTTAGCAGGGATTACCTCTCCCAGCCTCAGCTCTCATACAAGATAGTATCAGGAATGAATGGTCCCATAGTGGTCTTCAATCATGTGAAGGAGCTCACCAAGTTGCCATCCTCCTGCCTCTGCCTCTCAAGTAGCTAGGATTACAGGCTTGTGCTGCCACACCTGGCTTGAAGAGGTAATTTTAAGAAAGCTAAAATTTCATTGAATGTTACAGTAGGGTTAGCTCTAGGCAAGGAAAAACCAATGAATAAAGTTTATTATATTTAAAAAAACAGGTCTGAAAAAAGTGATGGAGTCCTTTTCATCCAGCAAAGCTATTTCAAGGTCTTTAAGAAATATAGTCCCCCACATTCACACAAAGCCACAAATAAGGATTATATCCTTGCTAGCAAGAAGAAACAATGTCAGTGTGAATGTCAATCAATAGAAGAGTTCTTGAATAAATTAATAGACACACATAGACTAAATCAGTCAGGACCCAGCTAAGAAATGCAATTAGCACCAGTTTATTTTCCACAACATTCTGCTGCAAAAATTCTCAAACACAGGAAAGTTGAAAAAACTGTAAAGTGAACACTCACAGACTCACTAAACTTAAATATTTAGTCTTATTTCCTTTATCATCTATCTATCCGTCTATCTACCTGTCTATCTTATTTTTTGGATGCATTTCTAAGTAAGGTAGAGACAGCAATATGCTTTATCCAGAAACACTTCAACATGTATATTATCAACTAGGATTCCATATGTGTTTACAGGTTTTCAAGGTAAATTTTCATATACTCAAATGCACACATCTTATGTATATTATTCCAAGAGTTTTGCCAATTCATCCACCTGTTTAACACAAAACCACCGTCAAGATGAAGACTGCGACCTTCATGCCAGAAAGTTTCCTCATGCCTTTTCTCATTCCACCTCTACTGCCCCCACCTCCCCTTGGAAACACAGTTCTGATTTTTTCCTTTGTTTCATTTGTTCTAGAACACACTATAAATGGACTCTTACCGTCTAAAGCATCTTTCAGCCAGCCCACTGTGTTCAGGATTCACCCACATCACTGTCTGCACCCGCAGCTGGCCTCTTTTCAGTGAATAGTGTTCCACTGCGCTGATAGACTGCCATGTGTCCATTTCCTGTTGATAGACTCCTGGGATGTTTCTGGTTTGGGTCTATTATGAATACAGCTGCTATATACTTTATTTTAAACAATTTTTGTGATTATATATTTTCATTTGTTTTAGATAAATCCCCAAGACCAGTTCTGCTGGGTAATGCTTAGGTTCGTAAGAGGAATCAGCCATGCTGACCTCCCAGACCAGGGGCTCATGTCCTTTCCTATCCATTGCCCATGCAGGTGCCAACTGCTGGTGCCACTCCCTCCCTTCTTGGTAAATTGCTTTGATATACTCCACCCCTTTTGTTGTTGTCATCAGGCCTTGCTGAGAGCCATTCCAGGCCACCAGGTATGCTCCAGGAATTGTAATACTCATAAGGAAGGGCTGGGTGTCTCCATCTCTTTTGTTCCTGGGGCCCCTGCTCCCTTGTAAATGTTCTTGTCCCTCACCCAAGACCTCTGACTGTTCCATGAGGTCTGACCACCCCTGACCACCAGCCTGATTCTTTCTCCTAGCCCATTCAGTGTAGGCCGGGGAAGGGGCTGCTAGACAGAAGATAGACAGCTAGAATTCCTGGGCCCTGGTCCAAGGATGCAATCCCAGAACCAACTGCCTGCCCCATCCAGATTTGAGCACCTCCCATCTTCCCATGAAATCTGCAGAGGAGCCACCATCTGCAGGTGAGCAACAGGGCTAAGCGGGGACATCGGTGGTTTGTAGCCTGGGTGAGATTCAGCCTTTGTCTTACCATATTATGGCCCAGAGGTTAAAAATGCAGACAGCGGGCTGCTGATGCCAGGGATCCAGCCCTGACTGGGTCCTCCTCCATGCACTTTTTTTTCTTAGTTCTATTATGAGAAATTTCAAATACATTATAAACTACAGAGAGGAGCCACTACTGGCTCTGGCTGCCTTTGTGCACCTGCTGAAAGTTCCTTCCCTCCTTAGACACCCTGAGCTTTGCAACCAGGTCAAGCCACTGTGTGTAAAGAGACAGACACATGACAGGTGGTGGTGTCATTGCAGCTGACTTATGAGCTTGGACAAGCCTTGTGAGCTCAGGTAAATGGAAGCCTAGAGCAGCCCTCTTCCTCTTCAATTCATGCTCCCACCACCTCCATCTCCCACTTAATCCTCAGCCCAGCTTTGGGAGGGAGGGTGGCCCCACGGAGCTTATTAACTCCCTTTACAGAGGGAGATACTGAGGCTTAAAACAGGGAACTGACCTGTCACATCCCCAAGAGAGGGGCTGGTTTCTGACTGTACTTAACCTGCTGTTTCATACGTTAATTCATGGCAAATGCCCACCTGCAGAGAGGGAAGGGGAGAAGCCAGTAGCCAGACCACCTGGGTTCTAATCCTGACCCCGCACCTACCAGTGCAAGGACTTAACCTCTTTGCACTTTGGTTTGTGCTTTCTCTGTAAAATTAGTTTTCTGAGAGTACTTACAAGTATATAATTAATCATAATAGCATTCATAGTATTACAGAGCATTACGAGAATTAAATGAGTAAATGCAGGTAAAACAGAATGACTTAACATATAGTAAGTACTATGGTTGAACACATCCACCAAAATTCATGTTGGGCATTTATTGTCCAGAGCAACAATGTGGAGAGGTGGAGTCTAAAGGGAGGGTTTAGGACACGAGGGTGCCACACTCATGAATGGGTAAATGCCACTTTGAGAAGGACTTGCAGGAGAGGGTTCTTTCTCTTCTGTTTCCTTGCCATATGAGAACAGAGTGTTCCTCTCCTCCAGAGGATGTAGCATTCAAGGCATCATCTTGGGAAGTGAAACCAGATCCTACCTAACCTGCCAGTACCTTAACCTTGGACTCCTCTGTTTGCAGCACTTTGAGAAATAAATTTCTGGTCTTTATAAGTCACCCAATCTCAGGTGTTTTGTTACAGCAGCAAGAATAGATTAAGACAGTTGGTGTTCCATGAAAACTAGCTGTTATTGGCCTCTTCTTATTCTAAGGGGAAGGTCTATGTCTAATTTCTCTCACTGTCCCTGCCTCACACCCACATGCATGCTGGTTCTGGGTTGCAAGGTTCTTCTGGGTGCTGAATGGGAGACTCACCAATGCTTTTAGGCTATCTAAGCTTTCATTGTGGATGTGGGACCCTGAGGATGCATGTTTAGAGTCACTTCCGCCTCCAGCCCCAGGAATGTGCACTTCTCAAGCCCCGTCCCAGTTGCTCTCACCCTGGCAGAGTGAGCCTTTGCCAGGCCTCAGTGGAGCCCACTGGAGAGTTCACAGGGCCTCTCCAGCTGCAGCCATGGCTGCAGAGATCCCTCTCTTTGTTTCAACTCCGTTTCTGTCGTCAGACCTGCTCTGCTAGCTCCTCTTCAGTTAATGATGTCCACGGAGACACTGGAGGCTGCAATGCATAGCCTGGCCCAGGAGCCGCCAGGAGGGCAGCTTGCCAGGGGCGCTCTCGGCTGAAGCAGAGCAAGGCTGGTGAGCATGTCCCGAGAGGGCAGGAGGCCTGGAAGTCAGAGCCGCAGGAGCCTCTGCACACATCTCCCACAGCCGCTGCCTCCTCCTACACAGAGAGGGGCCCGGCCCGGGGACCTGGTCACCGGGAGTCAGGGCAGAGGCGGGCTTGCAAGCCAGAGGCGTTGAGCTCTCCAGTCCCAGGGTGGTGGGTCCCAAACCTGAGTGGGTGACAGAACCACTCAGGGCCTTGTTTAATGACCCATCAGTGGGCTCCACCACGGAGTCTGAGTCAGGAGGACTGCTTCAAGGCCTGCAGGTTTGCATTTCAGAAGTTCTGATATTAATCCTGCTGGTGCAGGGACCATCCTTTGAAAGGCATTATTTCAGGAAGCTGTCTCGTGCCTTGGAAGGTGGAATGGAGCCCAAGAATGAGGTAGAGAAGAGGCAGTGGTGGCAAGTGCCTCCTGGAGGAAAGTGGAAGATGCAGGCGAGACCACTGGAGAGTTCCAAGGCTTGCAGGAGGGGGCCTCCTCCTCAGGTTCGGGCCAAGTGAGGTGAGTTTGCAGGGAGCCAGAGACACTGACTCGCAGGTTTGTGCAAATGTGGGGTCAGCACTTGCAAGAACTTGTGCTAAATATCTCTTTAAATCTTGTGACCTAGCACCTGGCTTGCCCTGGGCCCCCTGTGACTGTCAGGCGGTGGGGCAGCAGCCAGAGTTACCTCGAGTGGCCACCATCTGCAGGACTGTGTCCTCCTTGGAAAATTCCTCTTGACTTGAAGCACGATTTTAAACACCTAAACCAGGATGGAGGGGTGTGTGCGTGTGTGTGTGTGTGTGTGTGTGTGTGAGAGAGAGAGAGAGAGAGAGAGAGAGAGAGAGAGGGAGAGGGAGAGGGAGAGGGAGGGGGAGGAAGGTGTAGACTCCTTGCTAATTGCTCTGCCTCCCAGATCAGCACATCAACATTACCTGCGGAGGTTTACAAAACTATAGTTGACAACAATTAATTGAATATCTCAAAATAGCTAGTAGAAAGGATTTGAATGTTCCCAACACAAAGAAATGATAAATATGTGTTGTGACTGATATACCAATTATCCTAATCTGATCATTACACATTGTATACATGTATTGAATGTCACATTGTACTCGGTAAATATACAATACAATACAATTTTAAGGTGCCAATTAAAAATTTTTTCTAAATTTCAGTGCCCTGGCCATACCCCAGAATCTGTGTTAGTAAGATCCCCGGGTGATACAGGAACAGGACACTGGGACACCCAGAGAGCACGTGAGTCCTGGGCTGGAGACGCTGGCAGAAGTGCCCTGGGTTCAATGTGGCAGTGGGGCTTTGACATCACCGCGGGCGGTTCTCCTGAGCGCCGTGTGCAGACGGCTGTGGAGCCATGTGACCCAGAGGAGCGCGTGTGGGATTTGCATACCTGCAGCCTGATTTCCCGTTCCTACTCTGCACTAACCAGCTGGGTGGCCTCAGCCAGATTGTTTGTCCATTCAGTTTCCCCAACAGTAACATAGGCATGCTTACAACCTCTCTGGACCAAAAGATTGTGATTGTTAGAGTTTGAAGGGGTCTCAGTTAACATCTAAATCATGATTCTTAGTGTTACTCTCCAGAAAGCTTAATTTCTCTCTGAGCCTTAGTCCCCATCTGTAAATTAAGAGATTGGGCCAGTAAAGGTCTGCCATGCTTTGACTGCGTCCCTCAAAAAGCATGTGTTGGAAACTTACTTACTCCTCAGCACATCAGTGGTGGGAGGTAGAGCCTAAGCGGCGGTGTTTACAGGCTGGGGGTAAAGCTCAGTGGTATAGCACCTTGTAGAAGGCCCTGAGTTTCATCCCCAGCAGCAGAAAAGAAAAGAAAGAGAAAGAGAAATGATTAGGGCACGAATAGACTAATACTATTATTGCAAGAGCAAATTTCTTATTAAAGGGCCAATTTAGCCCCCCACACTGCTCTTTTGCTTTCTGCTATGGAATGATCCAGAAAGAAGGCTCTTGCCAGATGAAGCTCTTTAACCTTGGACTTCTCAGTCTCCAGAACTGTGAGCCAGTACATTTCTGTTCATTATAAAGCATAGTCTGTAGTATTCTGGCATAGCAGCACAAACGGACTCAGACAGGGGTCTTTCTCCTACAGTGCATGCTTCTGCCTTTGTGCAATGATTCTCTCTGAAAGCAGCACCTTTCCTGCCTTCAGTCCAGTGCTTCTGGCTTCTCCATACAAGCATGGCTCCAGCAGCCCTTCCTCCAGGCTCTCTCCTCCCTGCTCTCTCCCTCCACACCTAGTTAGATTTTTGCTTTCTGCTCAGTTTACTTCCTTTAAGACACCTTCCCTGGCTGTACACCCCTAAGCCCAGGTTAAGGGCTCTCAGACCGCCCCATCCCCTACGGCCCTCTATCTTGACAATCAACAGACAGCCTGTGATTGTCCAGGAGGCACCCTCCACTGTCAGGTACTCACTAATTATGTGCCTGAAAGTTGTATAAATGACATGAGGATCTGTGATCAAGACCCCACAAATAATTCTTGCTCCAAACGTGTGGCCTTTACCATCTTGATTCAAGTCAATTTATAGAAGCCAAATGAAGCATGAGGGAGAAGGATCTCATTAATTTAGGTTTCTTTCCTCCTGACATGAGCCTCTATTATCTACCTGCTGGAAAAGCAGAGTTTTCTGGAGGCTGAAGACCAGCTAATTTGCAGGCCAGGTGGACCTCAGCTATAGCCTCAGTTTAGAAAGCACTTTACATGGCTGTCTCCTCCTTGGGAGGATGGAAGGTCAGGGATAATCTCCATCACCCTACAATAGGAGCTGTCTGGTTTGTTCCCTGAGGTCTCCTTGGCACAAGTAGGCTCTTGTTAAGGAAGAGAATTTAAGGAGGGGGTCTCTTACCTACAGGTAAAGGAAAGGGAAGCTGGATGGCTCGTCCAAGTTCACAAAGCTGAAGATCAGAGCTGAGGGTCCCTGTTTCTTCTGCAAGGGTCCTTTGCCCTGGCTCAGACATGCGATTTCTAGCCTGCGCAGAAGTTATGTTCCAAAATTTTCTAACTTCCCTTTTCAAATGGGAAAGGGATCAAGAGATGGAGGGAGGGCGGAAGGGAGGGGATGAAAAAAGAAGTAACATGTGTTATGTACATGTACCAACTCCCTGTCATGAATGTAATCATTATTTACTGTAAACATGTACAAGTAAAAATTTTTTTAAAAATTTAAGTTTCAGCTTCCCATGCCCCTCTGCTCACACTTACCACATCTTTTCAAGGACCAGAGAAAATAGTGCCCAAGGTTGAAAGCCTGCTTGAATCCTGAGAGCACATTTTCCCACAGCCCAGCATCCTCTCTGCTTGGCTCTGAGGAATCATTGTACAGATCAGATTAAGAGTGCTGGTGACGGGGCTGGGGATTTAGCTCAGTGATTAGAGCGCTTGCCTTGCAAGCACAAGGCCCTGAGTTTGATCCCCGGCACCATAAAAAAAAAAAAAAAAAAAAAAATTAAAAAAAATTAAAAAAAAGAGTGCTGGTGACATAGTTTTCTTCTCCCCACCCCTGGGTGGATTCTGGCCTTGGAAGCACAAAGCAAAAGGGGTCTGGCCCAGCCCCAGCCCTGTCCACCCTCAACTCAGCAACTAGGGGAGACACTTAGGGCTCCGGTACCAAACAGATTGACCCAGGCACCTCACACCTTCTAGGTCAACAGAAGACAGATGGTGGCTGCCACACAGCAATGGCTGCAGGCAGCTCACACAGGGTGAGACCCACCCTCCCTTACTCACCAGCAGCAAATGAGAGAGAGAAGCAACACCTGCCTGAGAAGTCAGTGACCAGCTCTGGATCACACGTCCTGGTTTCTTCTAAGGCTTGCTGTTAACAGGATGGCTAATGGCTATAAGTAGAAAAGGATTTGGATATTAGTTTTACCTGCACAACTAACTTACCAAGTGATTGTGCATAAGTCAATTCATATTACCTAGAACATTCAAGAAAATCTAGCTCTGAAGAATGCAAATGAGTAGAAGCAGCAACTATCATTTGTTTAGTACTTGACAGTTTCTCAAGCACTTCCTATAATCATTTCATTTAGTCTGCAGAGTTGGCTGTGAACCCATTTTACAGATGAATAAGTAAACTGGTGGGTTAAGGACTTGTCCATGGTCAGTCACAAAGGCATTATGAGGTAGGGCAGAGACTTTAAGCCATTTTTTTCTGACTAAAATTCTTGTTCTTTTTTTTTCTTTTTTTTCTTTTCACAGTGAGTCAGCTAATGTGGACATTTTCTGACACAGGTTGCACTCCAGGCCCACTGAACAAACCAATAGGTAAAGGGGTCATGGCATCTGGCCTCTAAAAGCACAGAACCAGTAGAAGGACCCGGCACATGCTTTATGATCCACCCTGTGGGGAAGGGATCAACAGCGGGGTGGCAATAATGTATGGGAAAGTGCTTTAGCAACTGTCAAGTACCAAATGACCAATAATTATAGCTACCTCTCACTTCCGCTCCTTACCATGTCCTGAATGTTCTGGAAGGTATGTATGACTTGATCATTGGCAAGCCAGTGAAGGACTTCAGACTAAAACACCAGGGGTAGATGACCCTCCAGTATGGGTATGGCTTCATGAAGAGAGCGCATGTAACCTGCCTGGCGTGATGGGCAGAGGATTAGCAGGAAAGATAGAAGGTGGACCGGACAGAAATGTGTCACTGTCAAAAACTCCAAGTGTGCAGAGGGAACAGGGGATTCTGAGTGCCCAAAGATACAGCAGAAGAGGAGGCTAGAGGGGTCACTCACCCAAAGCAGAAGGGGCATGATTAGCAGACTAAAGAGTTTGAGGCTCTTCCTGTATGCGCCTGGGTGACTTCGAAAGGCTTTTTAAACTCTGTCACCTCCCTTACTTTAAAAATTAACTTTAAAACAATTTTCAGTTATTTATATCTGTTGCATTTATTATCAAGAGAAAAGATTTATTTGGGCTCACAGTTCGGGATTTTCCAATCTACGATCAATTAGCCTCATTGCTTTCAGGCCTGTGGAGAGGCAGCACATCACCATAGGGAACAGGTGGCCTAAAAGTATGGCCTCATGTATACAGATTCCTTATAAAAGTGGAAACAAAGAAAAGGAATAAAAATACCTTTCATCACATCACCCAGAGACATCACCAGTATTTTCTAGAAATATATACACTTTTCTAAAATGTCATCATACTGTTAATTTTCCTTTGTAAGTTTTTTGCCCTTGCTATTTCAGAAACATCTTCCAAGTCACTGAATATGCTTAAAGTGTGATTCTAATCTTGAGCGGGGCCTGGACTCCTCTGAGGATCTGATGAGCACGATGCTCTCCCCACACAATGTGCACCCCCAAACACATAGCAGTCCTGTTTGCCAGGCACAAATGCAGACCTGGTGCTGCCAACTCTTTGCATTTTTCCAGAGAGCCAAGAATCCATTTCTTATGTGAAATCTTCCAATTCTTAAAGGTTGGCAACTAACTCAATAAATTAAAAATGAAAACAAAACAAAAGCACCATGGAGACAAATAAACTCATTGGAGGTCTCCATCTGTTCCGGAGCAGCTGGTTTATAACCCCCACCCAAAGCCAAGGTCACAGGCCCTAAGGACATCTGGGCAGGCAACCTGGCCTCCCACAGCTCACCTGCTTATGTGGCCAAAACACTCTCTCCAAACCCGACTGCCACACCTTTGCTCATGCTGTTACCAGCGTTCTGGAACAAAAGCCCTAGCCCGGGGGGGGGGGGGGGCCCACAAACCAGACTGGGCCACCAACCTCATAAAGCCAGTCAAAGAGCCTGTTGATAAAGGGCAAAAATGGAGATTTAATCAGCATGGCCATGTTGGCAAATGCAGATAGAGGTTCAAGATCTGTCTTTGGGGGGCTAACAGAAACTTTGGGGTTTTATAGGAAGGTGGGAAATGGCAAGGAACGATTGAGAGTTTGCATAGCCAGGGACGGAAGTGACATAGCTGGCAGCACAGGTAATCCTGGTCACGTCTGGGTGACCATCACCTCAGGGCTGGTTCTGTGAGGTCCTTGGGAGAGCCATCAGCACCTGAGGGGGCAGATGGGTTCCTGCTTTGTGGGGGTAGCCTTAGTACCCACCATGCGGCAGCTGCTCCCCCTGGGACTCCATCAGAGTGTGGTCTGTGAGGCTCTGGTTTTCCTGGGAGGTTATAGGTTTAGGACAATGGCTGGAGACTTCCTCTTCTTTTTTTTTTTTTTTTTTTTTTTTGAGACAGGGTCTTGCAGTAAAGTCCAGGCTGGCCTCGAACTCACAGCAATCCTCCTCCTGCCTCAGCTTCCCCAGTGCCAGGATTACAGACATGGAGAACAACTATGCCCACCCAGCTCATGGCTGGAGACTTCTAAGCTTCGCTCCAGGGGGCGCAGAACTTGATGTTGTAGGAGTTGACAATTTGATGTCTCTGCAAATCCTAAAAATGACTTCAGTTCTACTTAGCTGGGTGTTCACAGTGTTGGAGGCGATGAGAAAGGCTAGGTAAATTTAGGGTGAATAAACCTTGTAATGTGGACAATTCTTAAGTGATTAACATGCCTATGTGTAGAGCTGAGTGATCTGAACCAAAGTTTTGAAGCAATAAAGGAAACATATAAAATGAAGGCAAAGATGCCAAGCTTCATCCTGCTTTGTCACCCATCAGGCATCTGCAGGTCCAGCCTGTAAGTCCCTGTTACAGTGCTGCGTTCGCACATTGAAATGCCTGCCCCAGCCCTGCCACCCACCCTGTCCAGACCCCACCCAGACCTTGCAGGGCTTTGTGCCACTCCTGACACTTGCCACGCCTGCCTCTGTTCCTGGCTACCCGTGGCCCCATCTCCAGATCTCCACTGGAGATTCGACTCTACCCTCCGCCCCACCTCCCAGTGCGCAGGGTTCCCACAGAGCCAGCCCAGAATGGGCACTCAGACAATACTAGCAAAGGTGACAGAGCCATCAGCATTCATCCTGGTGCAAGTGAGTTCTTCCCTCCTGGAGCAGAAGGATGGATAATTACAGGCTGGCTCCTGCAATCTGCTATGCATTCACCCCTCAGGGTGTGTGAATTGCTGTGAAATTCTCATCAAGGGGAAAGCAGAAAGTGACTCTAAATGGGAGATTTAAAGGAAGAAAGAGCAGAAGAAAGAAAGCTTTCTGTAAAGCTCTGGAACCTTGGCTGTGTTGACCTTTGCGCTATGGAAAAAGCAGACAGAATCAGCCTGTTAGGGTGGGCCCAGCCGGTGGGCCCTGCCCTGCCCTGCCCTGCCGTGACTTTGGGCAGGTTCCGTCCCCTCTCTGGACGGTAAGGGGTAGGCTAGACCACCTCCTAGGGCCGCACTCCTCTCTAATAACATTCTTTGTGGCAATAAAGACTTTAGCACCCCAGTTAACCCAATCCATAGGGGAGGGGACACTGCTAGTGTTTTCTGTCTCTCCCCCACCTCCTTCCCTCCATTCCTCTAGCAGGAAGAGGGCTAAGCCAGGAGCTGCCACCCTGCCCTGCTCAGAGCCTATTACACAGTTTGCCTGATCACCCTGGAGACTGCGGTTTGGTGAGGTTCTGCCAATGCTGCCAAGCCTGCAGCTGGGCAGACCAGAGAACTGGCCCGAGACTCCTCCTGGGGAGCAAAAGGCAGGGCTGAAATTATTGGTACATGTAGGGTGGCTTTCAACAGACCACTGAAACTCCAAGTCTCGATTTTTCCATCGGCAAGATGTGAACAATAAATTCAATTCTGCTGGGCAGTGAGATTCTGGCATTTTAAAAACCCAGCACAGGCTAGAGTATGCTAAGTGTATAGCATGCCTTAGGTCTCTCTGCCTCATGAGCCTCAAGTGAATAGGAACAGGTCAGCCTTTGTATGGAGCCCCAGACAGCTCTGCAGGTACCAGGAACCTGGCTGTATCTTCAACAGAAAGACCTCAGCCCCTCCCTGATACACAGCCTTGGGGAAAGTCATCCCAGCAGAAGAAGTGGGCTTAGGATGGTGACAGCAAAAGGGAGAAATGAATGCAGTAGGGAGAAGAGAAACTGTAACAAGAACAGAGGACCTAAGTCCCACACTGGATGTCAGGGGTTGAGAGATGCAGTAGGCTCTGGCTAAGGGGTTGTGTTAGTTGTCTAGAACCATTCCTGAGGCCACAGGATCTGGGATCCAGGGGTCAAGGACCTGAATATGACAGGGCCCAGTGAGCACTTCTCTATAGAAAGGACCTACCAAGCCCCAGTTTACAAATGAGGAAACTGAGGCAGAGCAAGGCAGTGAGCCATCAAAGACAGAACCAGAACTGCAGTTTCCTAAATCCTTCCTGGGTATCCACTCCTCCCCACCCCCACGCAGGAGGGGAAACCATCCAGCGGGATGGACTGACTGCTTTAGGCAGCCAGCCCCTCAAGCTGAGGAAGAAGAAACCCCTGCAAGCATGGGGTCAAAGGCTGCCCCTCCAGCACACTCCTGGCCCGCCCTGGCACGCACTGCCTCCCTTCCAAACAAGGCAGTTTAGCATCACTGGCTTCAATCTTAATAATCAAGTACTAAATTCCTGTCTACTGTTTTTGAAAGCCGATGGGATGTATTCGACATGTTTGCTTCCTCCCAGCTCGTACTGCTCACTCCCTCATGTGCTGCCTGCTCACTGCTCCTTCCTTGAACCCTAACTGGGTGCTGGAGATACAGCAGAGTCTCCATAAGTGCACGCCCACAGACAATGGCAGCATTCGTTTGTGAGCCTTTGCTCTGGTCAGCCCTGTCAGGGGCCGGGGACACAGAGATGCCTCTGAGTGGCCCCTGGTCCTGGCCAGTGATTTCTATGGTTTATCTGCTGCCACACCCAGTTCCCTTGACTGGGGGCTCTCTGAGGGCAGAATCCTGGCATCACTGAGCTATTCCCGGCGGCACCAAGTCCGGCTCAGCGCAGTGGTGAGCAGAGAAGCAGATGTTTCAGCTCTGCCTTTTGACCTTGACACACTGTAGCCTTGATGAAAAGTGAAAAGCAAAGTAGCCAGTAAGGCAGGACTGCTTCAGCCTCTCGGTGTCTGTCTCCACCTCTCTCTCTCCCCCTCTCTGTGTTATCATTGTCTTTATCCCTTTCCCTTCCCTCTTCTCTTCTAATGTCTATTCTACTTCAGAAACTTGCTCCAGTTTTCTTCTATGGATTAGCTTAGATATAAAGATAAGTTCTGGGCTATGTACCCAATACATGGTCAAGATATCTGGTGGCAAAAATCACCATAAAATACAACTGACAGTGGTGGAAATTTTTATCGACTAAGAATTGACCCGAGAACTTAGTCTTTTGGCCATTACATTGATTTGCTCAAGATGGCCCAAAAAACTTGGACTTGGAAATAGCTTCCATTAAAAAAAAAAAAAAGCCAGCTGCATGCTGTGACATACACCTACAATCCCAGCTACTCAGGAGGCTGAAGGAGGAAGAAGAGTGGAAGTTTGAGGCCATCCTAGACAACTTACAGACTTAGCAAGACTCTGTAAGTTAAAATGAAAAGGGCTGGGGATCTCAAAATAAAATGAAAAGGGCTGGGGATGCAGCTCATTAGTAGAGCACTCACCTAGCATGTGTGAGGTCCTAGGTTCAATCCCCAGCACCAGCCTAGGCAACTTAGTGAGACGCTGTCTCAAAGTAAAATAAAAAGGGAGGAGGTTAAACCTAAGTAGTACACTGTTTACCTAGCATGCATGAAGCTCTGGGATCAACTCCCAGTATCCCCCCGCCCAAAAAAAAGGAAAAAGAAAAGAAGGCGGGTCACAATGGCAAATGCTATCATGAGTTAAAACAAAACAAAACAAAAAACTGATTAAGAAACCAAGTCTTCATGGTGAAACAACAGTCTTGCTGGACATAATTTCAGTAAAATTAAAATAGGAATGGGAAAACTTGTGAAAAGACACTAAACCAAAGGGAAAACTGACCAAAGGAGTCAATTAACTTCCTGGTGCTTTGAAAAATAATTCTTCCATAAAAGTTAATCAGCGTTGATTTGATCTTATTAAAAGGCTGCTAGCAGCAGAGTCAAATGCACAGGACTGAGTGCAGTGTGGGCCACGGATGAGCGGGCTTGGTTTACCTGTCTGCCTGCTATCGCCCACCCCATGTGCATCCTCCAGTGCCTGCCATGAGCGGCCCGGCTCCTCCTGATTTGTAATCATCACTGTCTTACCAGTGGCTTTTGTACTTTCAAAGGAGTTGAGTTTTTATACTAATCGCTACCTCCTAAATCAATTAATGAGACTTAAAAGGTCATTCATCATTGGAAATTGCAACTGGAATCAGCAAAGCACTACATTGGTCCATAGACGCTAAGGAATTGCATCCTACATTGATAATTGTACCCTGGCTTTAATGAGATTCTTATTAACATATACATTATTAATTAGACCATTAATGCAGATGTCATTCTGAGTCACACCAGGATTCCCGTTGGCTTGCATGGTTATTAAACCTTGCTAATTTGCACAATGAATTAATATTATATTAAGGGCTCTCAGCACTGTGTACACTAAATTAAATGCTTACTTTCGACACCTCACCCACAGCATCCACTCATACTTACTAAGGGGAGGAATAAGAGGGAAGCATTTTCGTAGTAAGACCTGAAAGCTTCCTGTCTTGCAAATAACTTTGGCGCCCATGAGTAGATGGGCAAGGAGGAGAGAGGAAGCCCTTACTCTGCGCCCCTTATACCTCAGCAGGGGGTTGCTGTTCTGTAATTACCAAGATTTCCTAATGTATCTCAAATAGAATGTTTAACATTTTGCCTTTTTATAAATTTATTTATTGTAAATAATTTAGAAAATATACATAAGCAAAAAGAAAATTTTCATTACTCATTCTCTCAGTATTCAGTAATTACCCCTCTGAACATCCTCATGTGACAGTTTAGTCTATTTTTGTCTATACTTAAATATCTTTTTACACAAATAGAATACTCTATACATTGTTTTATAACCTGCTTATATAACTTAATATTTCATGAGTACTTTTCCACATCATTAAATGTTCCTCTACAGCATAATTAATTATCACATTATACATATTCATCTACTTCCTTCTTTTAAATGGTGGTGGGATGGTCAGATTTATTTGTCCACTTGGCTGGGCTATAATTCCCTGGTATTCAGTCAGACACTAACCTAGACATTGCTGTGAAGGTATTTTATAGATGTGATTATGGGCCAAAATCAGTTGCTTTAAATAAAGGAAATTGTACTGAATAACCTGGGTGGGCCTGGTTCAATCAGTTGAAAGGCCCTAAGAATAGAACTGTGGCTGCCCTGAAGAAGAAATTCTGCTGTGGACAACCTGCCTTTCTCTTGATTCCCAAAGGAAAACAACTCTAACAATAGATACAACAATGGGTCCATGAGCTGGAAGAAGAACTGCCTCCTGGCCATTTGGGGCTCCTCCTGCCGTTCAACCAAGAAGCAAAGAGGGAGGTTGCTGTTCACATAGAAGTGATTCGTCCTGGTTACCAAGGGGAAAATAAATTGCTTCTATACACAGAAGGCTACAAGAAGTTTTTCTGGAAGCCAGGAGATTTTTTTGTGGGATACTTCTTAAAACACATCCTGTGGGAAAAGTTCATGGAAAACAATGCAGTCTAGTGACATAAACTCTAGAAAAGCAAACTTGAGTCATCTTGCCCAAGAAGGGACATAACCAGCTAAGGTACATAAAAAGGTAAAGAAGGGAGGTGGAAGGGAGTAGGGACAGCAACTGGAAGGTTCTGGAACAAAGTGCAGAGACTCCCTGGTCCATCAGAGTCTTATCTTAAGGACCTCTAAAATAACAAGTCCTCCTAAGGTGAAGTTTCACACATATTCAGATCATGAAAAGTCACTTCAGACAGAATTTTCCCGAGCCTCACCCACTAAGTGGTGCTGTGGCCATCTTTACCCTGTTGAAGACACTTGGCTCTGCTCCAAAGGTGCAACTGCAGTCTACGGAGCATCTAAACGCAAGTTAGTACCAGACCCCCACCCCCATGGCAATTTAAATGAGTACCTTATTTTTCTTTTCATAATAATTATAGCCAAGTCATTTTGCATGAAATAAACAAAATTTTAGAGCATAAAAAAACCTCAAAATTCATTGAGTTTTCCACTTGAGATGTGTACTCTATGCATGTTAAACCCAAATACAGTGTTTTAAATGAAACAGAAAATTTGAACTTATATTTACAGTCATTAGAAATAGTCTATAATTATTTGTTTCCTAATAGTTAAATATGTTGTACAAGATACTTCTTGCACCTCACTTTAACCACCTTTTTTTTCCTAGCACTGGGGACTAAATCCAGGGTCTCATGTATGCTAGGCAAGTGTTCTACCATTGAACTACATCCCTAGACCTTTTTACTTATTTTGAGTCAGGGTCTCGCTAAATTGTCCTGGCCAGCCTTGAACTTGCAATCTTTCTGCCTCAGCCTCCTGAGTAGCTGGAATTATAGGCATGCATCACCACAGCCAGCTTTGGCCACCAATTTGGGGGGTGGAGCAGTGCTGTGAATTGAACTCAGGGCCTTGTACATGCTAGGCAAATGCTCCACCATTGAGTTACATCCCCAGCCCTTGACCACCTTTTTACTCAAGCTGTTTTTGAGGTATCCTGCTGTGTGCAAGTGTAGCCTATGGGCAGCTTACTCAGCTGCCCACAACACCCACCCAGATCTTTTGTTTTCTGCTCGGAGGATATTTTTGCTGTGGCTACAAAGATCCTGACAAATATGTAAACTTTAAAGTACAAGGGAGTTAACTCGCCACACGGGCCAACAGCCTTTGATGGAGGAGGAATGGGCACCAGTGAAGAAATCGCTCTTCTTTGCCCTGCAGTAAAGGTGCGTTGGACCTGGTACCCCAGGGGGTCCCGGCCAGGTGGAGCCTGGGTGCTCAAATCAGTAGCCAGCTGCATAATTTGGAATGACTTTTTCCTCTTTCACTCTTTTCAGGTCCTGGGAATCAGGCCCTAAAATGACCCATCTACCTGTAAACCCTTGTCTCAGCCTCCACTGTTTAGAGAAGCTGAGGCTGGGACACGAATCCCACCCTCATGAAGACAAATTCAGAGAATCTTAGTACTCACGTGCTCCAACATCTTGTTTCTCTAGAAATGGCTGTTGGAAGAGAATACATCTCCAGTGATATGAAACGCATTTAATTTCAAAAAGCTATGTTCTCCATTGGCAACCAGTTTCAAAGTTAAATATATTCTAAGCGCTACAAAAGTATTCAGAAACGTGTCCAGCAAATTACTGTTCAATGCATCACAAAACACCAACAGGAGAGTTTAGAAAACGGTTTAAGAGTTTCATCTCTCAGAGGTTGATGCCCATCAATAGCACAGCAGTTGATTTCAACTGTAAATTTTTATGTAGTTCCAGTAGTTCAAAATCCTCGTGACTCTTCAAGTTACAAGTATCGTTTAGAAGACCATAATTTTTTCATTATTACACACATTTCTTTTTAAAACGATATTGTTGTCTCTCATATTTTCTGAAAGAAATTGATCTTGAATTTGTATATAGGTCATAATTGTGCTGATCACAGATTTCAGAGTTAAAGATAAGTCTTTTGGCCTTTTTCCCTTCATATTCCCTTCTTTAGAGAAGTTGGCATTAATGGTCTCCAATTTGTTCACCATCAAAAATGTGTTATTCCGGGTCGGGGATGCTTGCCTAGCAAGTGCAAGGCCTGAGTTTGATCCCCAGCACTCAAGAAGAAAAAAAAAAAAAAATATATATATATATATATATATATACTTCTTAAATATCATCATCCTCATCATTTTCTTCAAGTAATTTTTAATTCCTTTGATGCTTTCAAGGTTTTAGTCCCTGCATCTTTTTCCTTCTACTGCCAATTTTACATAAAACATGTCAGATTGGTACTAAGAAAATTAATGTAAGTGTGGATGTTTTTGAGAGTGTGTCTCAGGATTGCATTCCACAATCTGTATTTCCCTAAACAAAGTCTCTCCATTATAAAATTTATTCCTCCTTCAAAAGTGGAAACAGAGCAATATGAACCAACCCAGTTAGAAGAAGACGCTTTATTTCTATCTGTCAGAAAACTGTCAGAAATACATAAATCGCCTATCTTTAGAGTAAAAAATTTTGTAATAAAAGTATTTCCTAATTTTCAAAACAATAAAGTTGCCTGCAAGGCAAATGGTGCCCTGCGACACGGCTCCCTTACACAGTGCAGCCCCAACAGCCCTGTGTATGTGGCTTTCCTCAGCATGTGACTCCTCCCTTCCGTGCCCGCTGCTCGGCTGAACAACCAGCTCCTCCACCAGGACTCGGCTTGTGCTTTGCCATCTGTTATAGCCGCCGTCCCTGCATTTTCCCTACCTGGTGACATCCTGGCCAGTGGGGAGCTCCCTCTCCCAAACCTCTACAGCACGGTTCGCAAGACATCTGACCCAGCTGTGAAGTCTCCAAAGGGGACTGATCTGCTCCTCCTCAGCCTCCTAGGCGTGAAGCCCAGCTTCCAACTCATCAGAAAAGGGGACTGAATTGAAGAGTGACTAGGATAGAAGAAACTCCGGGGATCATGCCACTTCTTTGCAGCGACACTGGCTGTTACTAGTCAGGGCTGATTGCCTGAGATTCTTCATGGGCAGAGGGATCCCAGCCCTACGGGGCAGGGAGACGGGTGACTATGAAGAATAAACTTTCCTAACCAGCCTTCCCTCCACTGGGGCTCTTGTGCAGACAGTGGAACCTTTCCGTGCCCCTAAGGACTGAAATCATTTTCCCTGGGCCCTGCCTAGTCTATTCCTCCCTCACATACAGAGCAGATTGGAGGGCACCTATATCCTTATATGGAAACAGAGGTCATTGGTAGGCCCACGGTGGGACACAAGGTCACGTGTCTCAAGCTGATGTATAGGCAGCTCCTGGTCCTGTGACGAGTGCTGGAACAAAGTCACCACAGGATGAGTCCAACCTCTGCTGCTGCAGTGCTGTGCTCAGGTCTAAGCGGGGCAGCAGTAATCATGATGCATCCAGAGTAGGAGGACAGCATGGCAACAGGACCCAATTCCAGGAGAACCCAAAAACCAAAGGATCTGCGGCGTCAACCCGGAAAAGAACAGGCTCCATGGGACTCAGTCACCTCCAAGTGCTGAAAGACTATCATAAGACAAAAGGAGCAGACACGATCTGTTGTACCCAGGGGCTAAGCTAAGACTAACCAATGGGGTGGAGCCACCGCAGGAGATACCTCCCTTCATTGTAAAAATCACAGATTCCATCTGTCAGAGATGCTCAAATAAAGGATGTGCTTGCTCCTTTGGATAGTAGTGAGCAACTTGTCACTGGAGCTGTGCAAGACTGTTTTGAACAGTAGATGGTTGAATGGGATACCTAAGTCCTGAGATTCTCTCATGCATTCATCCAGGAGACCCTAAGCACTGTGGTGAGCCCAGAAATCCTGCAATCCTGTTGACTCCAGGCCCAATCCAATTGTTAATCTTCAAATAACTGAGCATTAATCATATTTGAACATTGTTTCATCGTATTCCTCTTTTTCCTGGTTGTATAATGCTTCCAAGAAATCCTCATCCTTGGTGTGGGGGTCAAGAATCATAGCCTGGGCCTCTGTCACCATTTTGCTCTGTGGCCTTGGGAATAATTTCTTCCCTCTCTAGACATCAGTTCTAACATTAAAAACTTCACACTCTGCCTGACCCACTGCCAAGTACGACGAGTGGAAATCCATGCAGAATGAGGACCATCTTAAGGTTTGCTGGCGATTCCCAGGTCCTAAAACAGAGTAGATGCTCTATAAGTAGTTGGTGAATTGGCTCAGACTCAGCACAGTCCATGGGACTGTAAATTGAACTGAACTGAACTGAATTGAATTAAATCGAACGGACTAAAATTGAACTGATAAATATCTACTGCACGGATGTTGGTGCTAGATGAAATTTACAAACTACTTAGTCCCAGTTTCTCACCACTTACCTTTCCTTTCCTACTCTACTCTCATTTTTTGCTGAAGGACCAAGCAGCAGACACAAACCGTCTCATTCCTCATATAAAACACTGTCTCTGAATCATCTCATCTACATTAAAAAGTTCTCTTGTTTTTGAGCCAGAACTTTCCCCTAAGCACCAGACCTCCTTGGTCTCTGCCCACCAGTATTCTTCAGATTATCTACATGTACCATAAAACCAATGTGCTCCCACACTAAACCTGCGCCTGCGCTGAGTTCCCATATCCGTGCCTAGCATCACCATCCCGCTGATCTCTTAGTCAGGAATCCTGGACTTTTTCTTGACTTCTTAAAAACCTACGCTGACTCTTGAGAGCAGAGAGTAATAAATGACTTTTGAGTTTATTATTTTTACATCAGTAATAAACTCTATTTTGCAAGCTTAGACTAATAATTTGAAAAAGATGCGGTGCAGAATTGATCTGAAAGTGCATCTTTCAGCAAAGCATACAAATATTTGCTGAAATAGCCAAATTATAAATTCCATACTCATCACAGTTCTTCCAGAAGCAGCGGTCCCTCCCTCCAGGTTGGCCTTGCTGACAGCCAACATGTACTCTGCTTGGTCACCTAGGAGGAGGAGAATTTACCTGAAGGGCTGAAAAGAGGCCATCAAATGGGCTGAGGACCAAGAGCCCTGAGTTTTTCTTTCCTCTTTGTATGATGCGGTCACTCACTCTGCTGAATTGAATTAGGGCATCAGAATGCAGAGTCCTTGGACTTCACTGATTCTAGAGCAGGGACCCTGCATTTCTAACAGGCTTCCAAAGTGATCCAGACACACTTGGTTTGTAGGCGCCATGTTGAAAATCACCCAACTAGACCACCCCCAGGGATCCTTCTAGAAGCTGAAGGAAGCTGACAGTCACCTCCTGTTCCGTGCTCAGAATGGGAATTGGCTCGTAAGTGTGACAGAAACTGCAGCCAACCACAATTATGTGACGTCCCAACACAGTTTCTGGAGGGTGGGGCCAGCTGTGCTCAGGACAGCTACGAAATTGACCAGAAAGACAGCTGGTAGAAATTTATAAGGGGCACTAAAATATTCTTGGAAATGCAATAAAAGGTCTTCCCCAGAATGCTCCTTAAAGACGGAACCACGCACGACTGCAAAGAGTTTTCTGATAAGCTGCTTGGTCTGGGAATGAGATGCTAACTGCCTTCCGAGTCAGGGCTCCTACTAGCAAGCAACAGAAACTGACTCTACCTGATAACAAGGGAAGTGAGCACCGCACAACGGAGTTAGGACAGATACTGAATGAGGATCAGAAAATGGCGAGGGGCCAGCACCATACCCCAAAACTGTCACAGAGCCCAAGATGAACAGACCTCACTACTGATCGCAAATCCTGCTACCTCGAGCTAGCACTGGGCACAGGATGCTGTCACCTACCCCTGTGCCACCACAGTGCTGGGAAGCTGCACTGGGCTGGGGCCTTCACCACCCCCTCTGTCGCTGGAGCAGGCGATCTGAGCACCCGGGGCCCAGCTGCCCAGGCCTGAGGCCTGGGGAGTGTCTGGGCGTTTCTGCTTCGTGGGCAGGAGCAGGCCCTGCTTTCAGCCCAAACACAGGCAGAGTGTTCAGATGCCAGAGTGCCACCCAAAACACAAATTTCCACTCCAGGAAGAAGGCCTCCTTTTCTGCAGAGCTCTGGTCTTTCAGAGAATGATCAAGTTTGGAGCCAGAAGTACATAACTCAAAAAAAGATGAGTGTTGCCATTAACTATTCTTTGCTTTAGATAAATGCTCAGACTTTCACGTTGAGACTGAGTTAACCCACTCACCTTCCCGGAGAAGCACCTCCGTGTGTCCCTTAGAGTCTGGCCCCTCCTGATCTATTGGGTCATACCAGCAGCAATGATTTACATCCTCATGTCCAGAGACATCTGAGCTGATCCATAGCATGTTTCACTGCCATGGTCTCTCCACCAATGCAGTCACGTGGCTTGAGTGTGGGGTGGCCTGCGTTCTGGACCCTGACAATTGTGATGGTGTGGGCTGTGAGATTAGGAATGCTATCACAGAGAACATGAAGACAGACACTTTCTGTTTGTGTCTTGTATCTGCCTACCCCAAAAGGATCCTTCCAGACCGGGAGGACACAGCCATATGGCCCTCCTCCTCCCGCCCCTTGTTGATTTTCACTTGTCCATGACCAGTCATTTTGTTGGCACAATTATCAAGAGTCAGAGAGGTCACCCTGTCTGGCTAGACCCGAAGGTTGTAGGGGTCCAGGCAAATAGGCTGCACCCTTTTTCCAAGATGTGTATCGAGACCAGCTTGGATTCAAAAGGGTCTGTACTGGTCTACTATTGCTAATGATCCTAACATTCTTGTGACTCACAACAAACATTTATTCCTGGCTCACAGCCTTGTCTTCTGCAGGTCAGCCTTGGCTCTGTCCACACTATAATCTTCTTTGTGAGAGCCAAACTGGATAGGAGCACCTTATTTTAATCCCTTGGTAGAAGAGAGAGCAATATTGGAATATGTGATAGCCATTAAACTTCTGCTTAAAACTAGTGCATACTGCTTTCCCACACAGTGAGTCATGGTAGGTACCATATTGAGCAGGGGAATTCTAATCCTCTCTCAAGGAGAGCAGGAACTAATAGGAACGACCATCATCTTAGAGCCATCCACGGAAAGCCGCCAGAAGCCCCCTTACCCATCTCCTCTCTCTTGCTTCTCTGTCCTACTGTCCTTCAGGTCACCTTCAGCTAGCCTGGTCCTCCTGCTCCTCCTGTACTTCTCCTAGGATTTGGCCCCACAGTTCTCATCCCATTTTAGAGATGCAGAAACTGAGGTCCACAGAGGAGATCCAGGCCATGAAACTCTTCCCTAATGCCCTCCCTGGACAAGTGGCCTTCTACTGACTCTATCTTCATCCTTGCCTCCCTGAGACCCTCAAAAACAACTGCTAACTGTGGAGTCCCTGGAACACACCTGATATTAATCCATGTGATTCTCAGTTAGTCTACCAACTACTCTGCAAGGTCAGTAGCATTGTTTAAACCCATTTCACAGATGAGGAAGCAGATTTGCAGGGTGAATGACTTACCCAGGGTCATACCCAAGGAAGGTAGCAAACCAGACTGGAACCCAGGTGTGCCCAGCTCTAGAGCCGATGCCCCCAGCCCTCATTGTGGTTCAGATCCCATCCTCCCCAGCACCTGCCATGTCCACAGCCACCGATGGTACCATCCGTGGCAGGGTAGGGATATTCTGGGACATCACCTGGGATACCACAGTAGCAGGACTGTTTCTCTCCCCGCCAGCTCCAGCTGATCTGTAACTCAGCCCCACAAAGCCAGCTCTCCAACTCCCGTGCCAACCACAGCAATGAGAATAAATGCGGCTGTCAGTGGCTTCCTGCCTCTTTGTTTTTTAATTTCCTTAGAGTTGGGCAGCAGAGATGGCAGGAGAAGCAGCAGATGGCTCAGCATGACAGATGGGATCCTGTCCAGTGACATGGGACGAGGTGAGGAGAAAGTGTGATCAGGAGAAAGCACAGGCTCCATGTGAGAGCGTGCAGCGCGAGCTCCTGGCCAGCTTGCCAACCTCCAGAGTGCTGGGCAGGGACCCTCAGGGCTGGGCTCCCCGCCTTCACCTGCCAGTGGGGACACTGAGGCTGGGAGAGTGACTTCAGTCTGCCCAGGGTCACCCAGGCAGTCATGTGCATGGCGGGGATGGAACCCACAACTGGACTGGGAGAGGGCAGCTCCCATCCCACCTCTGCCAGAACAGAGAAGGACAGCAGGGAGAGGCTGGTAAGCGCTCACCTGTGCCCTGCGTGGTGCCCACATGGGATATGCCCTGGAGGGTGTGCACTGTTCACCAGCAGAGAGGGGCCAGCGGGTGAAAGCCCTTACATTCTCCTGAGCGCAGAGCCCAGCACCAAAGTGAGAACTGGGGGGCTTTCAGGTGAAAGCCAGAGGGAAGGTGAGGAAGGGGGAGGAAACTGACAGGGGACAGGGGGCTAGAATCCTGGAGCCCGCAATGGCAAAATGCAAATTTTGTTTCATTTGGGGAGGTCTGTTTTATGTGAACACTGTGAAAAGGGCTACATTTTATATCTCATTAGTGGTGTAGGAAACAAGCAACACCAGAGAGATGAAAAGATCGTCCAGGAATGGAACTAACTCATAGCCAAAGGCAACCATGAGGAAAGTCCTTTGGGAGTTTACAGAAATCTTGGGGAGCAATGGCTTTTCCTGAGACAGGAGGTAGTGATTTGAGTCAATCTTATGACTAAAGAGTACATTCTGGAGACACAATTATGAAAGACATTTTGTAGTTGAGGAAGAAAGATGGAAGCAGGGAAGCTGCATTCTCCTTGAGCATCCTACTTAAGACGGGGAGGACAAGGGCCGGCAGGCTCAGGGCTCAAGGAACAGCCTTTCCTGTCCACAGCTGTGTGCGATGCTTGCCACCACTGTGGGGTGTGGAGACCGTTACACTGCCCTCTCGCACAGGAGGGAAGAGACAAAGAGATGAAGTGGGCTGCCCAAGGCCCTCGGTGTATAAAAGGATTCTGGATTTGAGCCCAGTTCTTTCCAATCCTAAAAGTCACGTAGCTGTTCCTTCTCCCAAGAAGCTGGTTCCACTTGAACTTGCTGAACTGGAAAGCAGGGGAAGGACTTTGTCCTTATGGACTGGTTTTCCTCACCTGCCCCCACGGGAGCCACATGGCACACTTGCCATCTCTAGAGTCCACACAGCTGGGCTCCTGCGCACCTGGAGCAGCCGAGGCCTCACGTACAGCACAAGGGTTGTGGGAACACAGCAAGCTGATCCCTGATGTGCCGGGGCTCCTCGTTACAGAGAAAGAGCCAGGAGGAGTGCCATCCTGCCAGCTGAGAGGAGAGGGAGAAGTGGGTACACAGGGATTCCCCTGAACTACAGGGGTTCCTGGAGGAATAAGGAGTTCCCCAAGTACTTACTGAGGTCCAAGTCAGACCAGGGGAGTTGAGATGAACAGGAGCCCTGATCTCCAGACCCATCATCAGACAAGAAATATAAATCCATTCAATGGAGAGACTGTAAGAAAGGGTGAAGCATGGTATCATATGGGCCCAGAAAGAGCAGAAGCTACAGAGGAGGGGCCCCTCATGAGGGACCCAGACCTCAAGAAAGGGCAGCTGGGAAGGAATACGCCGAGTTCTTCCTTCTACCCTCTGATCTCCTTGCTTCCTCCCACAGGCTGAACCAAACCTGATGTCCCATGGCAAGAGTATGATGCCCCGTCTATGTGGGTCAGCCCCAGAGGCACAGAGCAGGACAGAGAAAGTCAGAGGACAGCTCAGGAAGGGATTACAGCTGCAGAAGAACCAGCCAACCATGTAGTACAACTGTCAGATTTTTCCAACATATCCCTCCTGATGAGGGCTTGACAAATCCTCTGTTAATTTGAGGGAAGAGGCCGGAAATGATAATTCTACAGTTAGGGACAGGCAGGCTCCTGCTCTGCTTCCACCTTTCACACTGACCCTGAGCCTGTACTTGGCTCTAGTCACAAACAGGAAGATGGCGCTGCAGACGAGGCACTTCAGATTCTTAGCTCTTCCAGCTCCGGGGAGGGCACCGGCGGGTTACCCCAGAGAGTCTGCCCTGACACTGAGCCCTCGCTTCCAGACCGGGACATGCAGAGCTCCTGGAAGACTCAAAATACTTGGAATACACGGTTAACGTAAAGAGCCACCATTGCGGATTTTCACTGTACGCTGAAAGCTACCCGTGTATTCAATTAAACATGGACTTTCCCCCTCTCCCCTGAGCTTTCCCTCTCTGCCCATGGCCCTGCCCAGGTCTAGGATTAGGCACTCGAATTCAAAACCGTTCTTGGAGAAACTAATTCGAAACCTCAAAGTCACTGGAAAAGGCACAGATGGTCCACAAGCAGTGCTCCCATTGACACTGAGCTCAGGGGGCTGGGTGTGAAGTAAAGATGTCTGTCACCCTGCACCAGCTGATGTGGCAGAGATTTGTTGAACTTCAATGATCAGCAAAACCACATCGTTAACATCAGCCACAGCCTATCGGCCCCAGCCCAGGGCCCAGCAAATCCAGTATTATTGTACTCCAGGATCCTACGGTTTGTGTTTCCTATCCTCCTGGTCAATAATAATAACTTACTGGCTCTCCTCCAAGTCCCCCAAATTCTTTACATTCTTCAAGGTCTATCTCAAGAGGCACCATCATCATTCATTCATTTATTCAACAAACATTTTTGAAACCTGCTTTACGCCAAGCACTTGGAGCTGCCATGGTAATCAAGACAGACGTAACCCCAGTCCTCGGGGGTTTCTTTGTCCAGCAGTCTCCTCCGTCTTTGACTTCTGCCACCACATCCCTCTCCAATGACCCTTTCACATTCGACCTTCAGTGACCATCCCATCAGTCTGTGTCTGATCGTCTCCTCCAGAGCGCAGCTCCTAAGAGACTGACTCTGCACCTTCCCATACACAGACCAGCTCGGCGCCAGACACACATTAGATAGGAGCCATCTTTCAAACAGATGAGGCCAATCCATCGCTTAACCTCAGCCTCTTCTTCTGTATAATGGGAAACATTATCTCTGGGTTTGCTGAATCCAGTCTTCCAAGTTGATGGATATGAAAGCACTTTGCAGATTATAAGGCTCTGAGCTCCAGAGGAGAACAAGCCTTCATTGGCCCCGTGGCCACAAGGCAGGTAGTTTAAAAAGAGTTCCATCCGGCTCTCCTCGAGATCCAGAGTTCCAGAGTTAGGACGGAGTGACTCTCAGCCTGGGAGACAAAGCCAGTGCTAAGGATTCCCCCACCCTACAGCCCTCCCTGCAGTTAAAAGGGGGCTCAATTACCACCGGCTCATTTGCAATCATTACAGTTGTTTCTCAGAGTTTTTCTGCTGATTGCTCCGGTTAAGAAGCCCCTAATCAGCTGAAGAGGCACAGGAGCTTCTTTTGTCTATGAACCCCATTCAGTCCCACCCACCCAGAAGCTGGAGGAAGGGGTGTCGGGAATGGGGACCCTCTCCGCTCAGTCAGTCTCTGGAAGCTTTATGGAGCCTCAAAGACTTTTCTGGGCTGACCCGTGATGGAGGACTGGTGCGGTAATCCCATTACAGGAAGGACCCCGGACATTTTCATTAAGCTGATGCATACTGTCCATATTTCATCGTCACCCAGGCAGGCTTTCTCGCTCTTCTGACATGAAAACAGACAGGTGCAGCCGTTCCGATTTGGGCTGCCTGGTTTCTTCCCTGGGGAAGCTGCTTCCTCCAGCTTGCATGATAATTGAATTTCACGGATGGAATCTTCCACATACTTCTCAATTAGGGATGTGTACAGGCGGTGAGATTTTTCAGGTGTTGATCCACGATTGTCACTCTCTTTTTACCTTTAAATTAATCTCCTTAATTTCTACTGGCTCTAAATCCGGCTTTGCTAAATAGCATTATTCTGACTTAAATGGTCTAATCTGTTTGTCGTAAATGGGGTACAGCTGAAAATCGCATATGCAGGAGTCTTCCTCATTAATCATAGCTGACAAGAAGTCAGAAATCAAGAAACAAAATTGTCTCTGGAGGCAAAGGCGGGTAGAAGTAGGAAAAGGAAGCCACCAGGTGTGATGACTTAGCTAGGGGGGGCAGGCTGGCCCGAGCTCTGGGCAGGTGATCCTGGGGAAGCCTCTACTCTCAATGGGGTTCCGTTTCTACCTCTGTTTAAAAAATAATAATAAGGACGGAAGGACGTAGACAGGATGGAGGGTCAGATCAGCTGAGTCCTCAGAGACCACATTCTGTGAGCTGATTCATGACCTTCAGAAAAATGCCACCTAAATGACATTTTAGGATTGAAATGCACAGCTGTCACCCTTACGCAGGCCAAGAGAACCCACAGTCCCAATCACACGATCACAGCATCTTCCACAACGAGGGAGGGAAGATGATTTAGGTAGGTAAGGAACACAGAATTGGGTTAGGGTTAGTCCCGAGTCCCCTCCCTCCCGAGCAGCCAAGGGGAGGGCTACACTCTAGCACATCAGTGTCTCCTCAGAGGCGCGCGTGGCTGGGTGACAGAGAGGGAATAAGCCCAGCTCAGATCCTCTGTCAAGCAGCAGGGCAGATGGAGTCCGAGTCCAGCTTGGTGGCTGTGTGTGTGCTTTCCTTGTTTTTGTCTCTCTTGTTTCAAGACATTATCATTAAAGAGGTGGTTTTATTATTTCGTTAGTTCATGGTGCTGGGATTGAATCTTCACACTAAAATTTTTTGTTTTTTATTTTGAGGCAGGGTTTTGCTAAATCCCTTAATTGGGCTCCAACTTTCTATCCTCCTGATTCTGCCTCCCAGAGTGCTGGGATTACAAGCGTGCACCACCACCCCCAGCTTAAGGAGCTGATTTTA